>APFE030452103.1:0-49287 GCA_000404065.3 Pinus taeda | reverse complement strand
CTGCAAAATGTTGGCTGGAGCATCGCATATTCCTGAAAGCTCATCCGAGGAAGTACAAACGTATGAGGTAAGCCTAAATGATATAGAATCTTTATACGCTGACACCATTTATTATCTCAAAAACGGATATGCTCCAGCACACCAGGATCACACCAAGAAAAGAGCCCTGAGATTAAAGGCTAAACAATATCATCTCATAAATGATGTTCTGTTTAAAAAAAATTATGATTATGTGCTTCTTAGGTGTCTCGAGAAAACTGAAGCCGAAAAGGTTTTGCAGGAACTCCATGATGGACCTGTAGGCGGACACTATGCTGGAGATGCCACCGCACACAAGATCTTACGAGCGGGGTATTATTGGCCCACACTGTTCAAAGACTCACACAATTACGTGAGGAAATGCCAAATCTGGCAAACTATTGCAGGGAGACAAAGGAAATCGTCCATGCCACTACAACCAGTAAACATTGAGCAACCATTCAGTCAATGGGGCTTGGACATAATAGGTGAGATCGTTCCTCACTCTTCTAAGCAGCATAGGTACATTCTCACAGTAACTGATTATTTTACTAAATGGGTAGAAGCGACACCTCTCAAGACAACTAATTCTGAAAACATCATTGAATTCGTTGATCAATTTATAATCACTAGATTTGGATTGCCGTCAGCGCTAATTTTTGATAATGCTTCTTACTTTTCTGGGAATGCAATGACTGATTTCGCACTTAAAAGAGGATTCAAACTAAAATATTCCTCCAACTACTATCCGCAAGGAAACGGATTGGCTGAGTCAACAAATAAAAACCTAATCAGGATTATTAAAAGGACAGTTGACCAGAGCCAGAAGAATTGGCACAAAACCTTGGTAAATGCTTTATGGGCAGATAGAATAACGAAGAAAGCTTCAAGTGGCACTTCTCCATTTATCTTAGTTTATGGGAAGGAAGTGGTTCTTCCAACACACTTAATGATTCCCTCCTTATCTTTAGTACAATACATCGATGAGGTATCTACTTCCTCCTTACAATTAAGATAGATGGAAATAATTAAATTGGAATAACAATGAGAACAAGCTAAGAAAACCCATGCTCATCACCAAGCGCTAATAAAATCCTCTTTTGACTCAAGCATAATGACCAGAAAAAACTTTCATATGGGAGATCTAGTTTTGAAATGGGATAAGGCTCACGAAGAGAAAGGCAAACATACAAAATTCCAGAAAATGTGGCTTGGTCCTTTTCAGATTGTAGAAGTCATAGGGCCATCAACGTTTGTGTTCCGGGATTTAGCAGGTAGAAGGGATTCTTTGCCTGTTAATGGACAAATCCTGAAAATATACTTTCCATAGAAGATTACTCTTCTAAATTTTTGTAGGATAGCTTTTTGTTTTCTCTTCTTTCTTAGAAATAAAACCAGTTGTAGATGGTTACTATAGGAATTCACTTTAAATGGACACCAAATCCTCTGTTAGATTTTGATTTTTCACTTGTACAAACAATAAAAAAATTTCGAAAAATCTGATCTTTATTATTGACAGATAGAGTCCAACTTTACCCTAGATATTATACTAGTTCTGACTTCAAAAATTTTATGAAAGCAACCTTCAGCAAAAAACTTGTTTTATATCAGCACAATGAAAGGTATCAATAATAAGATGAGTATTCTCTGTAAAACTACTATTTTCCAAACTCTATTATTATCGTCCAGAACTTTCTTAAGGAAAAACAATGGGTTCCTCCCTGCTAAAGGAAATCGCAGCATTTAGAGAAGTAATCTGAGAAAGCACTATATCTCAAAGAATAAGAGGTCCCATCACGAGCCGGCTTATCATGATGACAGATATTATAACTTTCTGACCTTACCAATACTGTCCACCAAAACAGGGAAACGACTTAAGATTGTTGCAATCAAAAGACAAGCGGTCTCATCACGAGCCAGCTTGTTCAGCAAAAGTATAAATCAAGTGAATGATTGTGTCATAAATTGGCCACCAAACCAAGACATTGTTCTTTAGAGAATAAAAAAGAAAAAGTATCAAAATGATTTTTTCTCTGAAAAAGTTGTAGATATCTTTAAGCAGGATAAAGGATCATTGGTGGGTAACAGGTAACCCTGTCGAGGCTATGGACGCCTGCTGGCAGCAGAGGCTCTACCTACGGTAAATGAGCATATTTTAAAGGACCAGCATAGCAGATATGACCTCATTTTATCTTTAAAAAGGACCAAGTAATGGCTGGTGTAAATACAAGGGCTAAACCTCAGGAAGCGAACGATTGGAATAGAGAAAGGTTGAAATAAAGTATCATTGATAGGATAAGACATAATGTACTCTATATTTCCATAACAAAGTTTATGCTGATGAACATTTTTCTGTTTCGGAAGTTGAAATTCAATAGAAAATCATAGATAACTGGTTCTTCCCAGTGAATCGCCATTGTTGTGGTCACCAACAACCCCCCTATTTTGTTTGATATTAGCAATAACATCAAGCAAATAGGGTAAAAAATTCAAACAAACATCCCCATGAACATTTTTGTTTTTCCTTAGAACTTTATCGCAGCAAAGAAAAGAAAACGTTTTCTTTTATGGGCATAACAAACCACGAAGAAACGATGCTAAATTCATCACATCGCATTTACCATAAGCACTCTTAAATGAAAAGCTTAAGAAATCCCCGACGGTCGATGTGCGATGTCGCATATCGCAACAATCGTGTAGAGTAGGACACAATGACTAATATCTGTGATCTGCAATTTGCGATCCATAATCTGTGATCTGCGATGATTCGACATTGCGATACCACAATACTATAACACAAATCTGTGATTTGCGATCTGCGATGAGCGCGAATTTTTCTCGGCACAGTATTCAAGGAAAGCTGCCCATTAATCAGAATTAAGCGCGCACCTGTAGAAAGGAAATTAATGATTGTACGAATGGCTGCTTTTCGTTTTTCGAAGAGTCAGTTCACTTTGAATGTCATGATTATACACACGCAAGATCTGAAGCTTTCATATCAATCTTTATTTTCATTTACTCTTTTCCTTTACCCAAACTATAAAACAGGAGATAAAATGGAGCAATTTTTGTAGGAAACATCTAAGGAAAAAGGGAAAGCGCCAATGCTCGGAGAACACAGAAGAGACCTCTTCAGAAGCTAGTGCCACATAAGATAGGACTATGGATTCCAGAGTATCACTCAGTAGACGCTAACGACCGATAGGTCATCTGAATCTCAGAATCAAAGGCGCACAAAAGCAGCATGATTACAAAGATACCTGAAACTTACACGCCAGAAAAGCCCGGAATGAAGAATGAAGGCAGTTTTCAATCCAGAAAATTGCTTGGAAAGTAAAGTCTTATGACTCATCAAGTCGTTCGCAAAGACAGAAACCGAAATAGAAAAAGCAGAACCAGTTTGAGGGAAATTTGGGTTATTACCAAGTATACACTCAGTCAGCGGGAGATTCTCTAAAATATCTGATAGTTTACCAACAAGTGGTGCCAGCCCTTGTTACTTCTATTTTTTATAGCACACACGAAAGGGAAAGGCAACCAACAGACTCTTCTCAGATGAATGTTGCACACTTACAATACTAAGGAGCAAATACAGAAATAGTTCAAAGTCAGATTTAATTTTAGAAATAATTTGCTTTATCGGAGGGACGGTTATTTGAAAACCGGATCCTAAATTTATGTAATCAAGTTAATTAGTTAGCAGTATTTAAACCCTTCTCAAGCATTTAGAGAAGGGTCCAGAGATTTGTCAAAAACACGTCCTCAGAACATGCAATTTTGCGCCCTCGGAGGTGGTTTTGATGAATGGATGGATCAAGGTTTATTAATGTTTGCATCTGATATCTGCTACTATTCTTGCACTTCTGTACTCTTAGTAGATGTTAAAACAAGGAGAGATAAATCATTTTTTCTTGAAGCTTATGAGTGGAACCAGTCATAAATGGTACTTTTATCTCTTGACTATTCTCGCTTATGTTCTTTAAATGATTTATAGTTTCAATTGTTTATATGTCATTATATGAATGTATGGGTTATCATTTGGCACTTTTGTACGGTGGAGTCATATTGTTTGTATCTGACATATGAATAACTTACTATGCGATATGCTGTTCACAACTGTTTTGTCTAACTTCTTATGCAAAATAGTTTATCTTTAATGATTTCTATTCTTATGGTAGCTGAATGATCTTTATTACCAGTTATTGTTCGAAATCTTTTTAAATCGCATAATAGAAGATATATACCCCGGGTTAGCGTAGATTAGACGTGTTGTTTCTTGCTAGATTACAATAGTATAGAGTAAAGTTAAAGAGTCTGAATTAGATTAGCTTTAAATTTCTCTTAGATCAGCATAGTTCAAACTCTACACACACACACACACCCAAGGTCGGGAAACTGGTCCCGTTATCCCCAGTCGGACCCGCTATACCAAACGGATAAGGAGCTGCCAACCAAGGTCCGGACCTGGTGGGTATCCCCCTTGTTGTCGACCCGATTTTCGGGGCTTCAACAGAACAATAAACTTAGCGGGTACCACAACCTCTTTAACATATACAAGCTAAAAATGGGTATGCTTGTGCAACCTTTTCATAGTAGCGTGATAAGCCTATAAAGTAGTAATAATTATCTCATCCTAGTCATCGTTTTTAGTAGAGTATAATTTAGCAAGTTCCTTCTCCAATAGGCTATTAAAAGATTCAACTGTTCCATTTCTCCTCGCTAAAAGCCATTGGGAATGCAATTGGGAACTTTTACTGTAGGTGCCCAAAAACAGAGGAATATGCTAGAACCACCTATGCACGCATCTGTGTGGAAATGGACTTCAGTGCTAAATTCCCAGCTGAAATAAATCTAACAAGTAAAGACTATGTGTGGAGCCAGCAGCTCAATTATGAAAGTGTCCTCTTTAGATGTCGATGCTGCTTTGAGACAGGCCATCTAGCCAAAAATTTCCCAAAAGCCTCCCAAAAAAATCATACTAGAAAGAATCACCATAGATCTACATGGTGGGAAGGAGCACAAAAGGAACATTACACTATCATCAAGGAAGAATACTCTCCAAAAAACTCTAAACCACAAGAAATCAGGCAAGAAAGAAACAACTCTCAAGACAAGCAGGGGGAAAGCTCCACCCAATAGCAGAAATGTGAACTCGACAACCCCTCAAGCATTAATAGTTATGAGGATTCAAATACCGTACAAAATAAATTTTCATTTAATATCAAAGTAGATCTCCCAGACCAAAATTGTTCTCCGAATATCTCCAAAAGGATGAACACAATAGATCACGAAGCTAAGACACCAATGTCCCAAGAACCATAAGAGATGAAGGAGATGCAAGATAAAGGATGTTGGAAGACATTGAGAAAAAAAAGAAATCTATAGCACCAATCTCACCAAGAAAGACGAGAAGCCAGAAAATTAATAACTAAGAAATTTTTAGGTCTGATACACCAATTTGGTCTCATTGGAAGTTAAACACCATCATCATCATTGAAGATGATACAGACAAATTTTTTAGTGTTGGATAAAACATTCTTGTGTCAAAGTTGCAATAGTCTCATTGATAAATGAGATCCATGATCACTTGTCAAACTCCTTGGACAACCAAATCTTGTAATAATAATCTCAAATACAAATATTTTTGTTGTATTAGCAGTACAATCTTTGATAGGAGAAACTTCATCCTAATGCATCAAATAATCAACTACGATGATAATGTATTGAGCATATGAATGTTTCACATGAATGTTTATAGGTCCAATAAAATAAACAACCCACTTTTTAAAGGTTTGGAGAGCTCTAATTGGGTGTAATGTAAGTTTAGAGTGATGAGATGGTTTCCCAACTCTTTATCATACATCACAATTTTGAGTGTACTCCTTCACATCCTCAAACAAGGTTGGAAACCATAGTATTTCTTGCAGTACCTTTGTCAAAATGGATTTTCCTCCTATGTGTCCTTCCATAATGGCACTATGACATCCATATAATGACATCCCTTTCATGATTCAAATTGTATCTATGCAAAATATGATCGAGTTCCATTTTTACAATTTTCTTGCAATCAACTAATAATTTTCTACTATCACCACCAAATTCTTCTTTTGTGTATTGGAATATTCATATGAACACTTACCAATGGTTAAAAATAGTGAAATATCAGCAAGGTAGTCTAGAACAACTTCAAATCTAAATAAATATACATTAGAGAGCTAATAATACACTGAACCTACAGTTTCTTCTAACTTTAGATGAGAGAGATGATGAGTTCCCACATTGTTTTGACCTAGCTTGATGATAACTTCAAAAGAAAATCCCTAGAATAACAACAACCATCTACAAATCCTCCCTTCTAGCATAGGCTTATTCACTAAGTATTTTAATGTAGAATGATTAGTGAAAAAATTAAAGTGAGCTCCATGAAAATAATTCCAAAATTTTTAAAGATAGTATACCATAGCAAGACCCTCATGTAGTGGTGGTATAATTATGTTCAATAGTGGAAATAGTTTAGGTAGAAAAATAAATAGGGCGATTAAGATTGTATTCCCTAGGTTTTATAAGAATAGCTCCAAGAATAATGCTAGATGCATAAATGTGTACATGAAGTTCCTTATTCCAATATGGATAGACTAGAATTGAGGCATTGTCCAACTTCTCCTTCAAAGTATCAAAATAAACACCACACCCAATTTCCCATATAAAAGGCTCGATCTTCTTCAATAGTTTGTCCAGTGGTGCAATGGTTAGAGCATAATTATGGATAAATATTTGATAATAACCTATATTCCCAATGTAGATTGCAACTATTTAATGGTTGTAAGTGGTGACATATTAAGGATTACTAGAACTTTGGAAGGCTAAACTAATACACCATCTTTGTAGACAATGTGTCCCAATAGAGTTCCAAAATATACAACAAAAATACATTTCTTCATATTCAAATAAATTTGTAACTTCCTACATCTATCAAACATAACCTACAACAAAATAAACTCCTTTTGTAAAAGGATATAAATTGTCTAAACATCCATATAAACTTCAATAAATGTATGTATATACTCAATGAATGCAATAATAGATATTCTAGAAAAGAAAAATAGAGCATTATTAAGGTTTAAAGTCATGATGTGATAAGCATATGAACCTCTCTTAGTGGTTGTTGGCTATGTGGGGCCTAACCCAGGTTCAACAATGAGTTTAGCCAAGCAAATATCGGTACTACCGGCCCTTTAGGCAATAGTCCGCGGTGCACGAACTGAGGTCTCACCCGAGGTAGAATGGGAGGGTGTTGGAACTAGGTTTATGCACCCTAGGGATGTCTTGATGAAGTCTAGGAAGTTCACGAACTGATCCTGCGTGGTTGCACTACTCCTCGCAGTCATCTATCCTTCACAGCTTGTGTGACTGCTTCCACGCAACTCTATAAAGAGCGCGAAGAGGTGCTATCTAGATCATTTATCCTTACTGTGTTATTATTATAGATCTTAACTTAATTGCATATACCCAATATTCTCATTAATCATTCAACATTCATAGCAAGTGCGCACAATTATAAAACCGTAAAAAGATGCATAAACATACCAGGGGTATAAACACACAGTATTTCATAATCAACTTATCTTTTATTAATCCTCTGTGTTATCACTCAGGTTGTCCCTAGGCTCCTAATAGGGATACGGCCGAGGTAACCACAAACCAATCTTTGGATTACAGGTTCTAGCCCACCTATAATCGGAGAGGGCTCTCTCCTTATGATTCAACCTTAGTTCATGATTTTAGGCTAGCTTTCTGACTTCAAGGGAGTGTTGATTGTGATTGGATGGGAGGTAGGATTCTCGAGCAAAGAGGCAAGGTAAGGAGTGATAAGTTTTGAACCATTGGGCATGGAGTCACAGATTGAGGCTTTCTTGTGTTTTCTTGGTCACAAGGGGATACGGAGCGGGATAGCCACACAGGATACAATTATCGGTCTGCTGAAAGTACGGAATGGACATCAGGGATGAAAGGCAAAGGAGAATCATTTCATCATGCTGAAAGAGAGGAGAAATGGATGAATGGGATCCAAGAGCAGTTAAGAATTCCTAAAACATGCATTCATATGTGAAAGAAACAGCGTAAACAAGATCATTTAAGTATACATGCTCATAACTATTTCTGAAGAAAATATTGAGAAAGGCAAAAATTGAAATTAAGGTGTAATGAAACAAATCTTAAGCTATTCTTTTTTCCTGCAATTCAGAAGGCAGAACGGTGGCAAAAACCATAAAATTAAACAGAGGAGAGAAACACTTATTGGATCATGTAGAAGCACAGGAATTCTGTAATCATTCCTTGGCCAAGAGAAAAACATCAAGTAGTTTCGCAATCCATGCTTTCAGCAATCTTTGATTATGGAAATTATGATAGTTACAGTGCGAGTCTCTGCTCGGAGACAATGCTGGAAAGAAGACTAACCAACAACTACTACCAAACATCCAACCCCTCACAACATTGTTCAGGGTGGTATTTATAAGCAAAATATCGGAAAGACATCATTACAGGTGACCTAGACAGCTCTGCTAGAAAACTCTTCAAAAATCTAAGTGTTGCTGGAATTAAATGCAAGTAAATCTTTTTGGCTGCGCTGGGGGCGGCTGAATCGGAACAGGTGATAAGGTGGCCCTTGGGGGCTAGATGCGGTGCTGCTGGAATGATTGTGCTTTGGGAACTGCATTTCGGCTCTGGTGTGAATTAAATGTGCAATAATTATGATTCTAGAGCTTCAAGTGGCTTCGCCCTCTTTCTATGAATCTGCTGGAAGATATTAAATTTTCTCCTGCTTCAAGTCGCTCCTCAAGATTTTCACTGATACTCTTTGTCGCTACATTGATGGCTTCCGCCGTCGACTGATACTCTTTGACATGCTTGAAGCTTGATGACTTGATCTGATACACTTTAAACTCTATCATTGATCTACTGCTGTCTTTAAACCGGATCATTTTGGCATGATCGGGCGATTTTCGAGATTTTTTCGGCACGCAATGGGCTAAGAAATTAGAAGATTCCCCGAAGATATCTCAGAATGGCCTATTTCCCATAGCGATGCGTGATTAGCGCTTCGCGCTAATCGCACATTGAAAACTGTCTCTCTTTCTTGTTTTGGAGCTCCGAAGTGCGATTTTTCTTCCTGCGCGAAGTTTCGGCTTTTTGGCTGCTCACGTCAGCATGACATCAGCTATGGTGGGTCCCTGGTACAGAATGACGTGGTGTGGTACTAATACTAGAGGTAATGCGATGAAGAAGCTCTGATGCGATCGCAATATCGCATCGGCAGGGAACGGAGGGTGCTTGAGTTGGACATTCGGCGCTTGCGACCGCCGACCGCCGATATCGCAATATCGCGTTGGGTGGTGAAGGATGGGTGATAACCTTCATGGAGAGGAAAGTGCAATGTTGTGATGCGATCTGGCTTTAAGGTTCTGCGGAGTGTAAGCTTTGGGCGAAGAAGAGCAAGTGGGTGGGAGTGAAGGGCATTTCGAGGTTTCGGAAGAGGTCCGATTACCTCAGAGGGATCTCATACTTTGGAAGGAGTCCATTGTATCTGGGAGATGGTATGGAGGTCAAGGGTTCTTGCTAAGTTTCAGATAAACTGAGCAATTCCCGGGTGTACTTATGGTTATTTTTCAACCAGGGGGAGGGATATGTATATAGGGGATGATTTACATAATATTAGCAGGGGGATGGGAAAATATAGGGAGCTAAATAATAATGTAAGTGGTTAATATGGAGGTGGTAAGAAAGCGCTAAGTTTAGGAGACCTTAGGCTATTATAAGGGGGTAGAACTATGCTTTAGAGAAAGTACAAAACAACTTTGAGTAGAGCAGATCTTTACTCAAACTAGCATTATGAAAATGATGGAACTTAAGAGGTGTCAAGCAGATCTTGACCTCTTTTTGGGAAGTTAGTTAATGATTGGGGAAAATAGAGAAGGGGAGTTAGCTATACCACTTTTGAGCTTCTTGCATACAAATTCTTGCTGATTGTGTCCTGAATGATATGACACCTGAAAACTTGGAGCTGGTCAGCAATTAGGATTCAGCAACCTCAGAACTACCTACCCAGCCTACTTGCCTAGCATTTTCTCTTCTTTTGTTTGGGGTGCACTTAGACTTGCAAACCCATCATTTATTTTTCTTTTGATGCTTTCCTATCTACATACTACCCTTATTTCTTCGAGGGCCCAGATTAAACTGTTGGGCTCCTCTGCTTCTCTACCTATCCAAGAATTTGCCAAGATTAAGCTGTTTGGACAGATTTACATTCTCTATATTCTAAAACAGGAAATTTAAACCTAGGGAGACCAAGATTAAGCTGTTTGGACCTCCCTTTAACTGAAAAATAGCGATACCGGGATAACTTTACAAAATTTGGAAGGCAATTGAATGAACTTGAAGTAGCCTTCTTCACTTGGAGACTGTTAAGCAAATATGGAGCATTGCAGCAAGCAAAGTACGACATATTTGGCCTGTAAAATGCCAATCATGAAATATGAATAACCTGCTACAGCAGGAAGCTAACACTTTGTTCAATTACAATCCCAACTCTGCCCTAGGCACTTAGCTACAGGGGTCTGCACACCTAGCTGTGGACTCTACCAGGCCACTATGAACTCAGCTGCAGAGCCTCTTACTACTACTACGACTAAAGACTCAGACTTATAGATTCATAGCGAATTCCTCATTCAAAACCCATATTATTTCTCTAAACTAAGACACCCTTTTACACTTAGAGCCTCATTCTATTTATACAATCCCATGGTCCATGGACCATGGGTAGGCTGACACATTCTATATTCAATTACATTATTTTAGGGTGGAAAACCCTAGGCTCTTGCGCTCCATGCCCATATTTTGCAGGGTCTTTACATTACATTTACCAAATCTCGGGCTTTAAGCCCCAAAACCATGCTATGGGGGGAACAGCCCCCCAAAAAAATCATCATGACTTGTCTCAAGTCACTTGGCTGGTGTGGTGATCTTTACGTGGAGTCCATCTAGCAACCTTTGCACTTCCCTTACATCCGCAGCACATTCGTCCACTGTCCGCTGTAGTAGTTGTGCGCATATTTCCGATGCATCATTATCAAGTGCAATTCCTTGCCTAAGTGCATATATGCCCTGCATTTGTGCCAACTTTCCCCCGATCTTGGTGGTTACCATGAATGCTTCCTCGAGCTAAGGCTGGATGTGTGCTTTAGCACTACTTCTATCTGACATGTGACTTCCTCCAGTTCCTTTAGAGCATGGGCCTCCCTCATCTTGGCTAGTCGCTGAGTAAGGGAGACTGTCTATGGGGTCCCCTGGACATTGCCATAGGCCTATTGTAACTCCTGTGCTTCTATCTCTAAATGTTGTAGGTTGGGTCTTCTTGTAGTGAAGTGAGGGTGAAGAGTGACTGATCTAAAAATCTTGTGCAAACCTATATGGTGTGCTCTATTGCTTCCAACCCCACTTGAATGGTGTGATGGCACTACTCTCTGACTTCCAGGGGTGTAGAGGGCTGCACCTTCAGTCGTAGCTCTGTGATCTGTAGGTTGAGGTCCAACTAGATCCTCGTTGCTTCATCCTTTGCCTCGTGAAATCCACTGGCCAATTTGTGGATCTGCATACCTACTGGTAATTTTGTTGCAATCTCTAGCTCAGGGATGCGACAACATGCTTTCTCAATGATTTTCTCCAACTGCTAAGTCTGCACTACTGCTTCATCATGTAGGAGGCTTAGTTGCTTGACGTTGATTCGCTATTCACTGAGCATCTATACTGCGTGTCCTTCTTTAGCAAAGAGCTCTGTCATCGCTCCATCCTACCGTTGGTATAATATCTCTCTCAGAAGGGCAACCAAGTTTAGGCCAAGTCCCTTGAGCTAGCCTATCGCAGCTCTGTCCTCCATGTTGTCTGATGTTAGTGCTCCTTTCAGAAGCACGACAATATTAGCCATTTTGGCTAGTAGCAACTTCTTTGTTGCTGATGTACCCGTCGCCCCATATACGACTACCATTCCCTACTCTGGGGGCCACACCTAAAGTTCCTGGAGTTGCACCCTGAGTGCCCCCAACACATTCTGCTACTCCATCATTACTTCCTAGAGTGCCTCCCTAGTGACCTTGTGAACTATGTCTCTGATGTCGTATAAGTCACCGTCAGTTAATGTAATATCTTCCCCATCTAATTTGGAAGCCTTGGTCTTTTTCCTAGGCCCTGTCCATTCCATACTATGCGACTGCTTTAGCTGTGTTGATGATGTTTGCGGTTCCACGCCTGCCTCTGTGTCATTTGTCCCTTGTCCTGTGGTCAGGTCCTAGCAATGGAACCATTTGTTAGCTACGTGGGGCCTGACCCAAGTTCAACAGTGAGTTTAGCCAAGCAAATCCCAGTACTATCGGCCCTTTTGGCAATAGATCACGTGCTAACTTGGTATATGAAGTACTCTAATGATAACTTGAATACTAGAGTGGCAGACATCCAGACAACACTGAATATAAAATTTCGTAGGCCTAAATCTGAGGCATAGTCAATTGTGGGGTTCAAAGAAATCACGATGCAACCAGGCGACACACCTTGGGAATTAGATTAGAGGTTGAAGTGTAAGATCTGGGAAGCTAACATGAACTTAATAGATAGAAAACATCACAAATGGTTTATGGCTTGGCTCCTACCACACTTAAGGGTTGCGCTGTCGCACCAAAAGATAACAACTTAGGAAAAGACCTTGGAGATTGTAATGAGACTGCATGAAACAATGATGCGTGATCCGAATCTGGAGGTTTAGCAGATGTATGTCAAGTAGAAAAATATTTGTCTTGAGATGCAAAGTTTGAAGCAGGATAGAACAATCTAACCAGAGGTGCGTGAAGAGGTATGGCATCTGAAATGCAAGAGTTAGGAGCATGACAAAGACCATTTTCTAGTCTTTGTGAACTATATTGCAAGAGGACGACCGATTCCTTTGAGGCTGGAAGCTCAGGCAAGACTGAGTGTGGGCCTTGCATTGTGGTGTGTTATATGCCAAGTAGTGGGAGAGCATGCCATGCATAACTATCATTTGTTGCAAAAGTTTGTACAGACACTGAAACAACTATTCTACAAATTTTGTAGGTCAGTAGGGAATGATGAGTGCAACTGTAGAAGCTATAAGTTGATGATGGATAGAAAACCTGCCTATAGGGTTAAGGAAGAAATGAAGCCCCCTGACTAGAGCGCAGGGATGTTGTGGACAAGATTTTAGGGACACGAACGAGATCGAGGTGGAGGGCCTAGTAGAGGTCGAGTACAGTTGACCTGCTACAATTGTGGGGGACCAGGAAATTATGCTTGCGATTTCACTAACCCAACTTGTTCTTCGTGCAAGTATTGCACTTTGTTTGATCATGAAACAGAAGAAATTCCTAGGCTGATAGCTAGGATATGTGACAAAGGGGTGCTACCACCTCCGCCAACTTATAATTGGTAGATGATGAGGTCTGAGCCACACAACGAGGATCAAAACATCAATATAGTGCTCCGGAGTGGCATCACGATAGGAGATGATGACAAGGGGAAATAGCTCGAAGATAGTACATGGGTGCAAAAAGCTTCAGTGAAGGAGGCTGAGTTCAATTTGGAGCATGCACATGAAATCTTCACAAAAGCGAAGAAGATCTTCGTTCAGGCCTCCACCTCTGGGAGCAAGGATATGCCTGATCAAGAGATGGACGCTTCTATGCTTACTACCTTCTTGGAAATATGCATGAAGCTACTGCATGATAACAAGGTTGTAAAGGGGCTGTAGGAGCTCAAAAATAGATGAGTTGGAATCACTTTGATTGAGTCACATGTAGTATGAAATCTTGGTAGTACAAGGACGGGATGGGAGATGAAACTAACTGCGAAAATAGGAGAGTATGAAATGGATCAAGCTATTTGTGACCTGGGTTTACATGCAAACGTCCTACCGAAGTAGACTTGAGAATGGACGTGAATCCCTGCACTGAAATGGTATCTAATTCAACTAAGGATGGCGAACCAGCAAAACATAATCCCCATGGGGTGGCTGCAAGGGTTGACTATGGATATTGAAGGTGTGAGCGCATTGGCTGACTTTGAAGTAATAGAAATTGTGGATGACAACAAACCCCTATACTAGGCTCCTTGGAATTGATTGGACTACTGATATGAATGGGGTAATCAACCTAAAGAAGCGGAAGATGATATTTGAGAAGAAATCGCTCTGCATAATAGTACCCCTAGATCATGCTAAAGGATCGCACTATACTGAACCAGTCCAAGATTATGAGAGTGATGATGATCTAGGTTGTATCTATAAGATAAAAACATGATACCAAGACTAGGTGAATCCAACAGTAGATGGACGAATTACATGGGATTGTGAGAGTTCCTATACCTCGGACTCTGATAAAGAATTAGAGCGCTGACAAAATCAATGAAATGAAGTAACTACATTGAGTTATAACATGATGACCTAGTTGTTACATTGTGTGTAGAAGCAAGTAAGAAATTTTCCTACTTATGATGGCCTGAATGATGTAGATATCTTTTTGGATGCATTCGAGAGGGAGGCAGCAGAAAAGCAGTGCTTCCAGGCATTGGACTGGGCACTGCGCACTACACCCATAATATGGTGGGGTACACACAAGGGAAGCTTTGATGATTAGTGCGAGTGTAGGAGAATGATGAGGACACACTTTGAGAAGTCGAAGGTGCAAATGACAGACAAGTATGATTGGTAGGATGACCAGTGCGTGCAGTTGGCCAAATGGGCTTAAGCTTATGGAGAGAAGCCCCAATCTGAATGGGTGCACTTATTCTGTCACACCCTAGATGTTGTCCTGATGAACTAGTACGTAGAAACAAAGCTTCACCATGTTATAGGTGAATGGGATATTTTGAGTGAAGGATTCATAATGAAATTCAATTTCAAAGATGGTTTTGACTATATTGATGAGGTGCTACAAGAGGTTTGCAGATAGGGACTGATGGTAGACCCCGCAAAGATCATGATGATACTAAACTTGGGGGCACTAAGGAGCATGAAATAGTTGCGCACTACCCTAGGACATATATGATATTAGAGAAATTTTATTAAGGGCTATGCCCAGATCACTGCCCCTATGGAAAATTTGTTGAAAAAGGATGTCACATTCTGCTAGAATAAGGACTAGAAGAAGAGCTTGGATGTATTGAAAGAAAAGATGATCACTGTGCTAATACTAGTCTTCTCAGATTAGAAGAAGGAGGTTCATGTACATGTCGATGCATCGTGTATAGTGCTGAGAGTAGTACTGACTCAGGTTGGTGGAGAAGACTTGGACCATCCTATCGCGTTTGCAAGAAAAAGGTTATCCAATGTAGAAAAGAACTATTCCACTACTGAGCGCGAGAGGTTAGCTATGGTATATGCGCTCTAGAAGTTTAGACACTACTTGCTAGGAGGCCATTTTAAGATGTACACAAGTCATTCCACATTGAAGTGCCCGGTCAATAAGCCTGGTTGGAGGGGAGAATCTACAGATGAATGTTATTGTTGTAGGAACATGATTTTGAAGTTATTGTGAAGCCTGGATGACTAAACGTGGGACCAGACTATCTGTCGCGCATCGAAACCGCGTAAGAGCCCACTAATTTGCAAGAGGAATTTCTTGAAATGCAGCTATTTGTAGTGCATTTCGTGAATGGTCATTTTGAGGAAATAATATTGTTCCTAACAAAAAGAACTTCCCTGGAAGGACACACCATCCATCAGAAGAAGGAATTAGTGGTGCACGTGGAAAATTTCTCTGTCACTTCTAGGCATCTATACAAAATGGGGTCTAGTTAAATATTGCGACGATATGTACCTGAGTTTGAAATAAGTAGCATCCTCGTGGATGCTCATGGGGGCACCGTAGGAGGACATTATGCAGGGGGAGTGACCACGCAGAAGATTCTATGTGCAAGGTTGTGGTGGCCAACCCTCCATCAAGAATCAAATGCTTATTGCAAGGCATGTGATGTGTGTTAAAGAACTCGAAGGCCATCATTGAGGGATGAGATGCCTTTGAATCCACAAATGATGCTGCAACCCTTTGAGAAATGGGCGATATATTTTGTGGAACCCATTCAACCCCAAGGAAAGATGGGAGTGAGGTACATTATCACCGCGACAGAGTATTTCATTCGTCAGGCAGATGCATAGCATGTGAAGGATTGCACATGTGCGACTACTATAAAGTTCATCTTTGAGTATGTACTGACACGATTTGGTTGTTTGAAGGTCTTGATGAGTGATTGTTGTACGCGCTTTATGAATGAGACGATGAGAACGCTAATGGAGGAATTTCAAGTATATCACCAAAAGAGCATGCCTTATCACCCACAAGCTAAAAGGGCAGTGGAAGCATTCAATAAATTGCTGGAGAACGTGCTAACCAAGGTTTTCAATGCTCAGCAAAGTGACTGGGACCTACACATACTTGTGGTACTATGGGCTTATCAAACGACATGCAATTAGTTGATTGGACAAACTCCCTTTAGGCTTGTCTATCGCGTTGAAGCGGTAATGCCTATGGAATATATTGTGTCTGGTCTTTGCATAGTGGCACTCATAGGTATGATGGATCACAAAGCTCTAGAGGAAAGGGTCACATTGCTAGATTATCTTGAGGAAGTGAGATTCCTAGCTGCATTTCACCAACAGGTCCAAAAGTAGCATCAAAAAGCATGACATGATCGACACATTAAGTTGCACATCTTTAAGGTAAATGACCTAGTTTTGTTATATGACAATAAGTTTGATAAATCTCTAGGGAAGTTCAGGATGCACTAGTTAGGTCCCTATGTCATTAAGGAGATTACAGATGGAGGAGTGGTACAGTTGGTCAAATTGAATGGAGATCCATTCCTAGGAAAGGTGAATGGAAATCGATTGAAGCCATAGACCAACAGTCAGGCCATGTGACTAGATGAAGGTAGCATAACCTTAGTGATCCAGGAAACTAAAAGGAGATGTAGGACTATAAACTACACTGCTCGAGTTGGGGACTTGTGTGACTGGAGGATTGTGTGTAGCAAGGAGGTGTCACATGGTTCACGGTAGTGTGAAGGGAGTTGTAGCACTACCTAGGGAGAAATCACGCAGGTCAGTAGGAAAGTGACCATTAAAGTGAATGTTCATGATTTAACAGTAGAAATGCGGCCAAATGGAGTGGGTGACTAACATTTAAGACAACATTTATGGCCTAGATCCTTGAAAATATATTGCCAATCCAGCATTAATGAACCAAATTTGGGGGGAATGGTTAGATTTGAATTCAAAATGCCCTATAAATTACAAGTGGATGTCCAGGGAAAAACACTTGCCATTTTGAGAATTGAGTTGTTGAGCTTTCACACACATATGAATCACGAGCACTACGACCTTTTGATAGCCAGTAAATTATTTGAGACATTGCCAAGGGAGACACAAGAGTTCTTACAAAAAATCATGTTGGTGCCCACAAAAGCTATAGATACAAAAGGAGAGGATTCAGTGTCGGAAGTTGAGATGGAGGAAAAAGTAGTTGCTCGAGACATCGCCGAAGTACTTTCCGAAGTCCCCAAATCACTGAGGATGCCAAGACCAAAGCCAACACCTACCATGGAGACCGCAATGGATAAAAATGGCAAGCAACCTACTATACCAGTGTGCACATCGCCAAGGAGAAACCCACCGAAGTCCACCACACAAGAGAAGGGAAAAGCTATAAATTTGGAACCAGAGGAGGAAGACATTGAAGACATCCCATTCGATGATCAGGATGTGGGAGTCGAAGTAGAGGAGGTTGAAACCCAGGGTGCAGACACTATTACTCGGTTGCCAGAGTATGTCCCTCTGTGTAAGCCCAAGACCAAGGTGCCGAAGGACATAGATGAGAGTAAGAATCCCCTACAAACCTCTCTATTACTGGACAAAATTATTTTCGACAGACTACGCTTGGCACGAGTGCCACTGCTAAAACTTGAAGAGTGGGACTTGGTTGATCACAAGAATTTCCCACACCTGGCGACCAAGTAGCTAATGTGATGTATCATTGATATGAACTCTTGAATGATTGCATTAGAGTCGTGGATGTGGCTCTAAGGAGTAGACAATGTAGGGTTACTCAACTTGCTTTGGGTGTCGCACTATAACCGCACCTCGGTGACAGTTTTGGTGATCAAGCAGTTGTTGTGCTTGGTGCATGACAGGTGTTTGTGGAGTAGCCAATACCCATCACAAATAGTTTGATTCACCACATAACATGATTTTCGTATACATGCGAGAATCCAGCCATGATATTTGGTGGAAAAGGTGGTGAACAGGGTCTCACGGAGTCTATGAAGGAAAAATTTAGGCTGGTGAAGAAGCTGTGTGGTTATGCTATATCTAGCCTTTGTGACCTTGCTGTGAAGGTAGACATGTAGATCCTTGTAGGGAAAGTGACGAGGAAGTGTTGTGCTGATGAGGTATTGGCGCCTGTCATTGTGCTAGCAATGTAATGCAGTGAAGGAGTCCAGTTCAACTGGTTGGACTACCTTCGCAGAGAATTCCTCGCAAACTGCCGTCAAGAATAGGAGATCAGCAAGACATTCCACTACGTGTGTCTCTTATTGTTAATTATGCTGGTAGTGTGGGAGCTACCAGAGGACAGTCAGTTCCCTTCGTTAGTTCCTTTCCTCCTAGAAGCAGCAAAGTACACTTCACTGTGGGCGACTGAGGACACGGAGCGAGTCAGGGACAGTAAGATCTTTTGGATCTTGATGGAGATGAACATCCTGATGGCCATCAACCACAAACCGCGATTGTCTCCTATGATGTATGCCAAACTACATGGTTAAGTCGAATTTAAATCAAACTTACATCAAGTATCCATCACAGCATGGAGGGACCCTACAGAGAAATGGTACAACTTTTCTTATCTGGCAATGGATGATGCCATTGATTTGGTGCTTGATCAATGGTTGGCAGAGTGGTGAATTACCACATACTTGGCGGTGGACGTGAGCAAGTCCACTTCACAAAAGAAGAAGGAGGATGCCAAGCTTAAGATGGCACAACTGGTCAAAAAGAGGAAAAAGGAGGTTGTTGATAAGGCCCAGTAGGACCGCAAAGCTGCGCAATAGACAAAGAAGCTGATAGGTGGGACAGAGCAGGGCTTTGACCAAGGCACGAGGTTTCTTTCACCTAAGACAAAGAAGGAGAGAAAATAGCATGGCGCGGACCTTCAAGAGATGTCTACCCGCATTAAACGCCCATGGGAGCTAGAGAATGGAGGGCCCATGAAGAAATCAAAGGCGACCAAGACCTCACTGGACCCTATCACATTAGCAGAGGGAAATTTGCATGATATCGATGACACACTGAAGGATGTCACCTTGGAGGCCCCGCAACAATTTGAACAACAAAAACACATCATTTTGGGGGCTATCTAGGTAGGGTTGCAAGAGCTACAGACCTGTGTCGGCTGGCATAGTGTCTACTAACTTGGGCATCGACACTTTAGAGGCTACCTATATGTTGCGCATGAAGGCCTCCAGTGCGATAGTGCTGCCTGATGGAGCACAAACCATAGAGAATGAGGCTGACGGACCCACTGTCAACATCCTAAAGGGAGTAGGGTTGAACCTAGCAGTGCTCCCTCGTGAAGTGCTCCACCTCTTCTAGGATGTAGTGATTCTAGAGCCAAGGTCCCATGAGCACCGCACCCTCCAGATGATCAGTGAATAATGGATCAACAACAAGTAGATGGCCCTATAGAGAAATGTTGCCATCGCTGCTGAGACTGAGGCAACCAATCAAAAAAATAACATTATGTAGGTCATCGAGGAAGCATGCCGAATGGTACCAGAGTTGGCCATTCTAGAGGGGGAGCTAGTCAAGGTATGCATCCATAAGCTAGCCACAGGGGTGTGTGACACTTGTACTGAGATGGCACGAGTTCACTTGGAGTTGAACCTACAAATTACGGAGTTATAGTTGAGGTCCCAACCTTCAACTCCACTAGAAGTGAAGGAACAACGGACGACCATTGTCATAGAAGCAATAGCGACGATGGATAATGTAGTAGCAGACTCCACACAATTCTTTAAGTAGTGATTTGAGGTCCTAACCAGCTTGTAGGAGGACCACAATGTACAACATCTAGAGACATAAGCACATGAGCTACAAAAATGCTAGGATGAGGTTAAGGGCACAACACGAACCATCGCTGACAGAAAGACTAGCCAATCTATAGGAGGCCAAGCAGCTAAAGGAACAGGTGGACGCAACACTGCTCAAGGAAGAAATGATGAAGGTAAGACTAAATCCCTAGCTGGATGAGGCTTACATAGTGACAAGATCTATCGAAGGCAAGCTTGTGACTCTATAAGAAATATAGCAAAAGCTTCAGGTTGACGGGGCAGGAGTAGTGACTGAGCAGACAGTGGAAGACGTGAAGCAGGTAGCTACACAGTGCACGGCTGAGGTTGCGGTCATACAAGTCAAGCTAGAAGGGCTTCACACAAAGATCTCTATGCCTACCAAGTGACTCGAGGGCAAGTGACGATGTTTGTTTTGGGGGGCTATTGGGAGTTGGATCCCCCAAGGACAAATTTTGGGCTAAACGCCCATGTTCTGGTCAAATTTTGTAATAAACTTGTAAAGACTCTGCATTTTGTGGTCACAGAGTGTGAAAATGTCATAAGTCATAAAGGGTTGTCTACCCTTAGTTTTGTAAAGTAAAGTTAGCTATAAAAGATCTACCCATGGTCTGCGAACCATGGGATTGTACAAAAAGAGCTAAGCTCTAAGTAATTTGAGGGTAACATCATGTAAGAGAGTTGTAGCTCTGAAGTAAGAATTCTAAGTTTTAGGTCATAGGTAGAGGCTTTGCAACTGAGTGCGTAGAGGCCTCGGGTGGAAGTTCGCAGCTGAGTGTGCGCACCCCTGCAACTATGTGCACAAGGTGGATAGAGTCTGTAATCGCTTAAAGATATCAATAAAGAGAAGTATTTTGCAATTTCTGAGTCTTTGTTCTGATTAATGTATCTTGTCATTTTATCTATGAATTTCCTTTATAATGCTTATATGATGTGCCAATGAATGCAATTACATTGGAAAACTAAACACAATTAAGGATATCTATTTACGCGGTCCAAACTATAATTGTTTAATAAGATGAGTAAGACACTTAGACTAGTTTGGGAATCTGCACAATATGCTATCATATCAACACGAAAGTAACTAAGCTATAGGTTAAGGCTACACGAAGGTCAATCGAACCTTTTCACAGAGGTATTGAAGGGCAGAATAGAGGGCTTTCCCTAGAGTGAAGTGATCTACACAAAGGTAGGAATAAAGGGAATGAACCAACATCACGACCATCTTAGGGTGGGGAAACTTGGTTCCATCATCCCCCCATACCACTTCAGGTGAGACTTTGGCCCACACTCTATAGGGTGATGTTGAAAGGGCCAGTATTGTAGGGATTTGTTTGGCTAACTAATGTTGAACCTGGGTTAGGCTCCCATCAAGACAACACCTAATATTATTCAGAAGAACATAGATAAATCAGATAGAGATATCCATCTCTTGGGTTGGAAGCGCTAGTTTCCCAACTCCCAAAGTGGTTTTTATGGTTACCTCTGCAATTATTTCCTAGCCTTATTAAATTACAAAGTGATAACAAAGTGGCGACCATACTGGGGATCGAACATTTCATGTTCCTCAAGAAAGAGTATCAAGTTCCAGATTTGATGACTAATGGTGGACAGTGATTAGAAAACAGAAGGATGAACTTGTTTCACCTGGTGACTCCATGTTTCAAGTATCTAGAGCTTCAATGTTTTCAGGATGACTCCACTGTTAAAGAATCCAGATTTGCTACTCATGGCGACTCTACTACATATTGATCAGATTTATTGCTAAGCATCATGAAAGGGTATGTGGAAAACCCTATATATGGTGAAGTTTCAAAAGAGTTCAAGGATACATTAGTAGATTTTCAAATTGATGAAGTTTTTCAATGATCATGTTTCATTGTTTGAAAACAAGAAAATTTTTTCCTGAAGGTAAAATTTGTTTTCTTGAGTTAATTGTTGAAAGATTTGAGAAGGGTATTGAACTTTTGGATTTTTAGATTCAGTCATATAGTTTCCAAGATCCTAAACAGTTCTTAGAAAATCTTCCCTCTCGAAAAAAAGAGGATATTGTATTGCCTTTTGATTTCTACATTGATGAGAATTTTGTTCTCAAGCACAAGACTAAAACTCTAGAGTTGGAATTAGGGTTTAACCTTGAGGATACAACTAGAAAAATAAATCATGCTCAATATTGGGAGCAGGATCCCCCAAGGGTAGTTTTGGGCTAAAATCCCATGTTTGAGTCAAGTTTTGTAATAAAATTGTAAATTCTTGGCATTTTGTGGTTGCGAAGTGCAAAGGTGTCATAAAGGGTAGTCCGCCCTTAGTTTTGTAAAGTAAGTCAGCTGTAAGAGATCTACCCTTAGTCTGCGGACCATGGGATTGTATAAAAAGAGTTAAGATCTAAGTAGTTTTAGAGACATACAATGTAAGAGAGTCAAAGCTTGAAAGTAAGAAGTCTAGGTCTTGGGTTGTAACGTAGGTAGAGGCTCTACAGCTAAGTGCATAGAGGCCTAGGGTAGAAGTTTGCAACTTAGTGTGCGGACCCTTGCAGTTGTGTGTGCAGGGTGGACAAAGTTTGTAAACACTTGGAAGATATTAATAAAGAGAGATATTCTGCAATTTCTATGTCGTTGTTCTATTGATGCATCTTGATATGTTGTATATGAATTTAATTTGTTATGCTTATGTGATGTGCGAATGAATGAAATTACATTGAATAACTGAATGCAATTATGAATATCTATTTACATGATGTTAACTATAATTATTTGATAATATAAGTAAGTCACTTATATTAATTAACGAATCTACACAGATCATTGTCGTAGTAGCGCAAAAGTACCTAAGCAGCAGGCTAAGGCTATGTGAAGGTTGACCGCACCCTTTCGTGAAGGTATTGAAGGCTGGAATAGAGGGCTTGTCTTGCAAGCCCTAGAGCGAAGCAACCTCCACAAGGGCACGGATAAAGGGAAAAAATGACATCACAACCATCTTAGGGTCTAGAAACTTGGTTCCAGCATCCCCGCATACTGCTTTGGGTGAGACTTTGGTCTGCGCTCCGTGGGATGATGCTGAAAGGGCCAATAGTGTAGGGATTTGTTTGGTTAATTAACGTTGAACCTGGGTCAGGCCCCTTCAACCCAAGAAATGGTTTCGTTGCCAAGACTGGAATCTGCATAAGTGATGTGCAATATTGTATCACTAGAATCTAGCTAAGAAGGAGATTGGAGATTGGTTGGATAGGAAGATCCACGAATTCTTCGCACAATAAAATAAAAACCCATGACTAACAAAGGAACAATGGTTTAACATATACTTTTATATCGAGATCAAGGAGATATTTTTCTACTCCTTCCCAATTGAGCTATACAAGTGGATCGTGAAGTTAGCAAATAGCCAAGGAAGGTGGAAACTTGATAGTCCTATTATGTGGACCCCGAAGCTAGGGTGAAGGTTGGAAGCACCAGAGGATAAGATCACCCACATTGTCCATCATTGGCTCGATCATGTCAAAGGAAGATTTGTAACTGAATTTTCAGTTGATACCTCAGTCAGCTATAGTGAGGCATAGTGGTGCTTTTTCAAGGGACTGTGAGGTAAGTACGTAAAATCTTTGAATACCTAGATTAAAATGCTATTGCACGAAAGATGGGTCATGTAGCTACCTTGATGTTCGGAACTATGTGAAGTAGAAGAACTTACTAGAATGAAGGCCAAAAGGGTTCGAAGTATTGTCCATTTATTTCACCTCCATGAGGTTAAGAGGAAGAGATAGCAAAGGTTTCTCTGTGAAGTGCTATTCAGTTAATAAGAAAAGGATTCCAGAAAATACCACCTCCACCCACAGTACCTCT
The DNA here is from genome assembly GCA_000404065.3 of Pinus taeda. NCBI lineage: Eukaryota > Viridiplantae > Streptophyta > Pinopsida > Pinales > Pinaceae > Pinus > Pinus taeda. The sequence continues at coordinate 25,252 of APFE030452103.1, read as the reverse complement.
GACCTCACCACCATCCCCTCCAACTTCACCCATGCCACCTCCACCTCCACCATAGTTCAGTATGGAAAATACAGTGAAGTTTCCTTTGTTCAAAGGCTTGGCAAATGAATACACGGACCAATTTTAGTTCATTGTGAGGGTTGGGGAAGCTCAAGTTGTTAGAAATGATCATCTAAAGAAGGTGACATTGGTTAGTGCTTTCCAATATCACACGCTAACCTGGTATATTAAGTACTCTAGTAATAACCCGAATTATGGAGTGGAAGACATCCAGACAACAATGAATAGAGAATTTAGTAGGCCTAAATCTGAGGTGCAGCCAATTGTGGGATTCAAAGAAATCGCGATGCAACCAGGCGAGATGCCTTGGGAACTAGATCAGAGGTTAAAGTGTACAATACATGAAGCCAACATGAATTTGATAAATGGATAGCATCACGATTGGTTGGTGGCATTGATAGTGCCACACTTAAGGGTCGTGCTATCGTAATAGAAGATAACCAGTCAGGTGGAGGCCTTGGAGATTTCCATGAGACTACATTGAACTCTAATGCAAGATCCAAACCTGGGGGTTCAATAGATCCATGTGCAGCTAAAGAACCTATTCCTTCAGATGCAAAATTTGAAGCAGGACAGGAAGGTTCAACTAGAGGTGCGCAAGGAGGTATGGTGCTTGAAATGCAAGAGTCTGTGGAATGACAAGGACCATTGCTCGGTCTTTGCAAACTATATTACAGGAGGGGGACCAATTCCTTTGAGGCCAAAAGCTCAAGCAGGACCTAGCATAGGGCCTGCATTATGGTGTGCTATATGTCAGGTAGCAAGAAAACATGCCACGGATAACTGTCATCTACTGGAGAAGTTTGTACAGGCACCGCAATAGTTGTTCTGGAACTTTTTTAGGTCGGTAGGGCATGATGAGAATAATTGGAGGAGTTTTTAATTAATTAAGAATAAAACTCCCACCTATAGGGTTTAGACAGAAATGCGGTCCCTAGACTAGAGTGTAGGGATGGTTCAAATAGGATTTCAAGGGCGTGGTCGAGGCCAAGGAAGATGAGGACCTGGCTGAGGTCGAGGAGAATTGATTTGCTACAATTGTAGAGGACTAGGACACTATGCCTATGATTTCACTAACCCAACATGTTCGTCGTGCAAGTATTTCATGCTATTTGATCATGAAATGAAAGGCTATCCTACCCTGATAGCTAGGATATGTGATGAAGGGGTGCTACCACCTCCACTAACTCAGAACCTATAGATGATGAGGTCTGAGCCACATGAAGAGGATCCAAATGTAAATATAGTGCTAAGAAGTGGAATCACGATAGGTGTTGACAAGGCGAAACAGGCAGAAGAAAGTACATGGGTTCACAAAGCTCCAGTAAAGGAGGCTGAGTTCGATTTGGAACACGCATGTGAAACCTTCATGGAAGCTAAGAAGAGCTTTGCTGAGGCCTCCACCTCATGAAGCAAGGATAAGCTTGAGCAGGAGATAGAACCCTCTATTCTCACAACATTCCCGGAGACCTGTATGAAGTTACTGCACGATAGTAACGCTATAAAAGGGTTACAAGAGCTCATCAATAGATGCGTTGGAACCCCGCCAAGAAAAGCATGCATAGTACAAAAGATTTGCAAGCATAAAACAAGAATGGGATGGGAGATGAGACTGACCATGCAGATAGGAGAGTATGAAATGGATTAGGTTATTTTGGACCTAGGGTTAGATGCGAACGTCCTACCAAAGCAGACGTAGGAATGGATGGGGAGACCCACGTTGCAATGGTCTTCAATTTAGCTAAGGATGGCCAATCAACAAAAGATCATCCCCATGGGGCCGTTGCAAGGGGTGACTGTGGATATTGAGGGAGTGAGCACACTAGCTGATTTTGAAGTGATAGAGATAGTGGATGACAAAAATTCCTATCTTGCACTCCTAGGAATCGAATCGGCCACTAATATGAATGGGTTAATCAGTCTAAAGAAGCATAAGATGACCTTTGACAAGAAATGTTTACATGTAATTGTACCTATAGATCCTGCTGAGGGATCAAGTTATACTGAACCAGTATGTGATTATGAGAGTGATGACGATTTGGACTATATCTATAAGATAACAATGGGAGGCCAAGATTGGGTGAATCCCACCCTGGATGGATGAATTACAACGGATCGCAAGAGTTCATGCACTTCAGACTCTAATGAAGAGTTAGAGCTCTGCAAGAACCAGTTACATGAAGTGACTATGTTGAACTACAACATGATGAGCTGATTTCTATGTTGTACGTCCTTAGAGGTAAGAAATCTACCTACTTATGATGGTCTGAATGAGGTAGATATATTTTTGGATGCATTTGAAAGGGAGGTACCAGAAAAGAAGCACTTTGAGGTGTTGGAATTGGCACTGTGCATTACGCCCACAAGATGGTGGGGTACGCATAAGGGAAGCTTTGATTATGGCGCGAATGTAGGAGGATGATGAGAACACGATTCGAGGAGCCCAAGATTTGAATGACAAACAAGTATGATGGGTAAGATGATTTGCAAGTGCATTTGGCCAAATGGACCTAGTCTTATGGAGAAAAGCCCCAACCTGAATGGGTGCAGTTGTTCTATCACACCTTGGATATTGTCCCGATGAACTGGTATGTAGAAACCGAGCTCCACCATGCGATTTATGAATGGGATATCCTACATGAGGGATTCATGATGAAATTTCATTTTGAGGATGAGTTTGACAGTATTGAGGAAGTGATACAAGAGGTGAAAGCAACAATCTTTAGGATACCGCATGATCCTTTAGACCTAATTCAGTCTGAATGGGCTGCTCAGCTGAGTTAGGTGCTAGAATTTTATAATGTAACTATTGAAGAAGAGGACAAGGATCCACGGAAGATTAACATTCCAAAAATAGAGGGTCACCACGAGGTTGAAGGACTGTAGATTAAGAACCTTAATATAACCGTTCCATTGGAAACCAAACAAGTAAACATTAGTATGGAGGAAAAACCCAAATTTGTGAAGATTGGAGACTACTGGGATGATGTGACGGTGGATAAGATCATTGAATTGCTCCACAAATACTAGGATTTATTCCCTACAAAGTTCATGGATTTGAAGGGGATAATCATGGACCTAGGTATGATGAAGATCACATTAAAGCCTGACATGAAGCTAGTTAAGAAAATACCTTACCATCTCAATCCGAAAAGGAGAAGGTCCACTTAGAGCTAGAGAAGATGCTCATGGCAGGCATCATTGAGCCTATGGAAGGATCCAACTAGGTAAGCCCAATGGTGGTATAGGAGAAGAAGTAGAAAGATGAAATAATGATATGCGTGGATCTCAAAAATTTGAATGATGCTTGTGTGCAGGATCCATTCGCAACTCCTTTCACTAATGAAATGTTGGACAATGTAGGTGGCCAGGAATCATATTCCTTCACTGATGGGTTCTCGGGATACCACCAGATCAAAATCGTACCGAAGGATAGGAGCATGACAACCTTCGTGACTGAGTGGGGTTGTTTTCAGTACATTGTAATGCCATTTGGATTGAAGAAGGCATCTATGATCTTCTTGCGCGTAGTTGTGGTTGTGTTCAAGGAATTTATTCATAAGTTCCTGGAAGTATATTTTGATGACTAGATAGAGTTTGGGCTTGTTAAATTCCATGTAGCTAGCTTGTGCTTGATGTTGGATACCTGTCGAAGATATCAGATTGTTCTAAATCTCAAGAAGTTTTTATTTTGTGTTCCTTTTGGGAACCTTTTGGGGCATGTGGTTTGCAGATAGGGGCTAATGGTAGACCATGTGAAGATCCCAACGATACCGAACTTGGAAGTGCCGAGGAGTGTGAAACAACTACACACTACCTTGGGACATATGAGATATTACATAAAGTTTATAAAAGGCTATGCCTAGATCACCGCGCCTATGGAGAAATGTTTGAAGAAGGATGTCACATTCTACTGGAACGATGACTGTAAGAAGAGCTTGGATATATTAAAATAAAATATGGTCATTGCGTCGATTCTATTTTTCCTGGATTGGAAGAAGGAGTTTCGTGTACATGTCGACGCATCATGTATGGTGTTAGGAGCAGTACTGACACAGGCTGGCGGAGAAGGCTTGGATCATCCTATCGCACTCACAAGCTCAAGATTATCTAAAGCGGAGAAGAACTATTCCACCACTGAGCACAAAGGGCTAGCTATGGTGTATGCCCTCCAGAAGTTTAGGCACTACTTGCTGGGAGGCCATTTTAAGATGTATACAGATCACTCCACTCTAAAGTACCTAGTCAATAAGCCTGCGTTGGGGGGGGGAGACTCTATAGGTGGCTTTTATTGTTCCAAGGGTATGATTGTCAAGTTATTGTGAAGCCTGGATGACTGAACTCAGGACCAAACCATCTTGTAGGTTTTAACCTTGTACAAAAATTACCTGCATACAAATTCTAAAACACATAAAATAAACAATGCGAGAGCATAACACATAAAACACATATACTAGAGACTTTCCCCTGGATCCAAAAATCGAGACTACTATCTTGATTTTTCATTATATTCCTTTCATTGTTACAATACATATTTATACATGCTGAAGCATCCAATACCATGGACCGAAAACCATCGTGTCCAAAATGATGGACTAAAATCCGTAGGTAGGTATCTTCCATGTATTTTGCCTCTGTAGTTGATAGTGCCACTACAAATTGTTTCTTACTCATCCAACTAACTGCACCTCCAAATAGGTTAAACACATACCCACTTGTAGATCTTCCTTAATCCAAATCTCCAGCCCAGTCTTCATCAACAAAGCCATGGATATCCAAAACTCTATCCAATCCTAGTCTTCCTTGGTAGCACAAACCATAATCACTAGTGCCACGCAAATACCTGAAAACCTGCTTAACTACTATCCAATGCTCCTACCCTGGTTTTGAGATAAACCTGCTCAATACTCCCACTGCATGTGGAATGTCTGGTCTAGTATAGACTATTTCATACATCAGGCTATCGACTGCACTTACATATGGAACACGGGACATATCCTCTTCCTCTTCTTATGTCTTGGGACATTGTTCAATAGATAACTTTACACCTATAGGAATAGGAACCTTCATCGGTTTACTATCCTGCATATTAAACCTCTACAGTACTATCTTGACATACATCCTCTGGTTTAACCAGAGCTTCCTCTTTTCCTGATCTCTTTTAATTTCCATGCCCAAAACATAGTTTGCAGCACCAAGATTTTTCCTGTTGAACTTGGAGGACAATTGGGTCTTCAAATCCTAGATAATTTCTTTGTCATTTATGACCAGGAACATATCATCCACATAAAAAACCGGATAAATAACATTTTCACCAATTAATTTAAAATACACATAGTGATCTGCTTTGCTTCTCATGAAGCCAAGTCCCTGTATAAATGTATCAAATTTCAGATACCACGTCCTTCGTGACTGTTTTAACCCATACAGAGACTTCTTTAACTTTCATACCAATACTTTCTTACCCTTCACCCCAAATCCTTGAGGTTTCTTCATGTATATCTCCTCTTCCAGATCCCCATGAAGAAATATTGTCTTCACATCCATCTGTTATACCTCAAAATCAAAAGCAGTAGCAACAAATAAAAGTAACCTAATAGAAGTCACCTTGGCAACAAGAGAGAAAATATTACCAAAATCAATTCTCGGCACCTGGGAATAACCTTCTGCTACCAACATAGCTTCGTATTTCTCCACCTTTCCTTCTTCATTTGTCTTCTTATTGGACACCCATTTGCTGTCAATGGGTTTCCTTCTAGCTGACAACTCCACTAGATTCGAAGCCTCATTTTTGTGCAAAGATGCCACTTCATCAACCATGGCCTCTTTCTAGAGTTTTCCATCCTCTAAATCTACTACTTCCTTCACAATTCTGGGATCATCATCAATAATAGATAAAGAAAAATTTGAATAGAAAGTAGATGGATTATACCTTTCTGGCTGCCTTTTCTCTCGAACTGACCATCTTACACCTAGAGTTTGTGGCTCTTCATCTTCTGATTCCTCCTTTGCTATAGAGTCTGATTCTTCCTCCTTTAGCTCAAACTCTATCTTCTCAGGTTCCTTTCGTTGGACTTCATGTTTAATAACATCTTTCACCTCTTTGAAGACCACATCTCGTTTCTACACAACCTTCCTTGTTTCTAGGTTCCAAAGCTTATAACCTTTTAAATCATCCTTATACCCAATAAAGATGTACTTTTTAGATTTACTATCCAACTTGGTTCATTTCTCCTTTGGAACATGTACATATGAATCACATACAAATACCCTCAGATGTGAAATAGAGGGTTTCTTACCAGTCCATACCTCTTGTGGAGTCTTATCCTCCAATGCTGATGAAGGTGATTTTTTGACTAGGTAACATGCTGTCTCCACCGCCTCTGCCCAGAATTCTTGTCCTAACTCAGCATCACTGAGCATTCTTCTTGCCCTTTCCATCAACGTCTTGTTCATTCTTTCTATAAATACATTTCGCTGAGGTGTATATGGAGTAGTCTTCCACCATGCTATACCACACTTCTTACAAAATTCTTCAAATTATTAACTGCAAAACTCTCCACCGTTATTTGTCCTCAGCACCTTTATCTTCTTCTCTGTCTCGTTTTCCACCAGAGCCTTAAATTCTTTAAACCTATCAAATACTTCAGATGTCTTCTTAAGGAAATATATCCATGTATTCCTTGAGAAGTCATCTATAAATGATACAGAGTAGACTTACTTAGTGATGGAACCTTCATAGGTCCAAACACATCATTGTGCACAAGCTCTAATATTTGTTTCTCCCTCTTACCACCAGAGGGGAAACTCACCTAATTCTACTTCCCATATGCACAATTTTCATAGAAATCAAAGTCCAGAGAGCTATTACTGATACCTTCTACCATACCTTTATCATGAAGTATTCGGAGGCCCTTCTCTCCAATATGTCCAAGCCTTTGATGCCATAGCATGGTCTTCTCTCCAGAGACCAGTAGATTTTTTGCTCCACTTTCAAGAACCACAGAACTGTTGCACCCATCAACAATAGTGCTACCTTGCAACTTGTACAGATTTCCAGTCTGAACTCCCCGCATCAATACCAGTGCTCCCCAAACCATCTTGGAGGTATCCTTTTCGAACATTGTTTTTACACCAGCATCATCTAGCTCGCTTACAGAAATTAGATTTCTAGCCAATGCAAGAATATGTAGAATACACAGAAGTGTTCTAACCCTTCCACCTTGCAACTTCAAATTTACTTTTCTACGACTAATGATTCTATCCTTCCTATCATCCCCCAAGAAGACATCACCACCATCGTATTTCTCATACTCATAGAACCACTCTCTATGGGGAGTGAAGTGAAAGGATGCACCTGAGTCAATCAACCATGCCTCATGATTTAATGTGTACTTGAGAAGCCAACTACACATCCCCACCTTCATCTGAGGTGGTTTTCACCTCTACAAAAGGAGCATCATCAGATTCCTTTCCTTTATCAGGAGCTTTAGATTTACAGTCCCTTTTGAAATGCCCTTCCTTTCCGCATTTCTAGCACACCACCTTTACAGGTTTTCCTGGAGATTTAGATCTCCCACTCGATGACTTATTTTTGTTTTTATTCTAGGATACTCCTCGTACAGACAAGGCATCACCATTCTGGCTCTCCATATTTTTCCGTCTCATCTCCTCCATTGGCAAGGCTGAGACTATTTCATCAAAATGTAAGGCAGTTGCATTGCTACCTATTGTAATAAATAGACTATCCCACGAATCTGGTACAGAACACAACAAACTGATGCACTTATATTCATTTGAAATTTTAATATCAACAGATGCTAACTGACTTACCACCATATTAAATTCGTTTAGATGCTTTGTCATCGAGTCTCCATCTTTCATCCTTAGGTTATACATCTTTTTCCGTAAGAACAATTTATTCACCAAAGACTTAGATTGGTACAAAGTCCGTAACTTGTCCCATAAAGCCTTTGTCGTAGCTTCCCATGATACATTCAACAATACTGAATCTAAGACACACAATCATATTGTGCTTTTTTCCTTCCAATCCAACTTCTTCCATTCTTCATCAGAAACTCCCACTGGTTTAGTACCCAGATCTACCGCAATCCACTGATCTTTATCCACCAATAGATCCTCCATCTTGAGTTTCTACAACTCAAAACTTTGACAATTAAATTTCTCGATCTATATCTTTCCACTGCTTGCCATCTTCTTTTGCCACTAGAATTGATCTTGCAAATCTCCCACTAAACAGGGTCTACCACAGGCTCGAGTGAAACCCCTTAGTAATAAAGTCATCCCCTTGAAGCCAAAACAACTTTGATACCAAATGTAGGTTTTAACCACATACATAAATTAACTGGATACGAAATCTAAAACACATAAAATAAACAATGTGAGAGCATAACACATAAAACACATATACACAGATATTATCACCTGGATCCCAAAATCGGGACTACCAGCTTGATTTTTCATTATATTCCTTTCAATGTTACAATACATATTTACACATGCCAAAGCATCCAATACCATGGACCGAAAACCATAAGTAGGTTCGCCCAACCTAATATAAGGTCCAAAAAAATTATCCTGGGGTGCTGCACCGAACCCCATAGAGGGTGGCTACCCACCCCCTTCAAACCCATGTACAAGGTGGGCTGTCGCCCCCCTCTAACCCCTCGGTTCACTATTTAGGTTAGTCGTGCAAAGAATATAACACAACCCAACACATCTGTCGTGCATTGAAAAAGGAGAAGAACCCAATAATTTGGAGGAAGGATAGCCTGATGCACAACTATTTGCAATGCATGTCGCAGATGGTCATTTTGAGGATATAATACATTTCCTAACGACAGGTACTGCACCGGAAGGATACACTGTCCAGCAGAAGAAGGAACTAGTGGCGCACGCGATAGATTTCTCTGTCATTGTTGGGCATCTATACAAGATGGGGACTGATGAGATATTGCGACTGTATGGGGGTGCTACAGTAGGAAATTATGTAGGGAGAGTGACCAGGCAGAAGATTCTACGCACAGGGTTGTGGTGGCCAACCCTCCATCAGGACTCAAAAGTGTATTGCAGGGCGTGTGATATCTATTAAAGGACTGGCAATCCATCATAGAGGGATGATATGCCTTTGAATCCTCACATGACATTGCAACCCTTTGAGAAATGGGCAATAGACTTTGTGGGCCCCATTCATCCCCAACGAAATATGGGAGCAAGGTATATTATCACCGCAATTGAGTATTTGACTCCTTGGGAAGAGGCACAACCTGTGAAGGATTGCACGGACGCAAATGCCATGAAGTTCCTATTTGATCATGTCCTAATTCAATTTGGTTGTCCAAAGATCTTTATGAGTGATCGTGGTACACACTTCCTGAATGAGACAGTCAGTGCGCTAATGGAGGAATTTCAGGCATATCACTAGAAGAGCACGCTTTATCACACATAGGCTAATGAGATGGTGGAGGTTTTTAACAAAGTGCTCGAGAATGTAGTGACCAAGGTTTGTAATGCTCAGCGAAGTGACTGGGTCCTACATAGGCCTGTAGTACTATGGGATTATCGAATGACATGCAAGAAGTTGAGTGGACAAACCCATTTTAGGCTTATCTATGGTGTTGAAGAGGTAATGCCTATGGAATATATTGTGCCTAGTCTACCCATAGCAATGCTCATAGATATGATCGATCGCAGAGCCCTGGAAGAAAGGCTTGTAAAACTCGATGCACTTGAGGAAGAGATATTTTTAGCTAGATTTCACCAACATGTCCAAAAGCAGTGCGAAAATGTGTGTCATGATCGACATATTAAGTTGCGCATGTTTAAGGTAAATGACCTAGTTTTGTTATATGATAGTAAGTTTGATAAATTTCTAGGGAAGTTTAGGATGCATTGGTTAGGGCCTTATGTCATTAAAGATATTACCAATGGAGGAGCAGTACAGCTGGTCAAATTGAATGGATAACCCTTCCGCAAAAAGGTGAATGGCAGTTGGTTGAAGCCATACACCGATAGTCTAGCCATTTGACTAAATGAAGGTAGCACAATCTTAGCACTCCAGGTAGCTGAAAGGAGGCACGGGACTATAAACTACACAACCCAAGTTGGGGAGTTATGTGATTGGAGGATGGTGCAAAGCAAGGAAGTGTCACAAGGTCCATGGCAGAATAGAGGGAGATACTCTACCTTGGGAGAAATCGCGCAGGTTGGTTGGAAAGTGATCGTTAAAGTCATTGTTCATGATTTGACGACAAAAGTAAGGATAAATGGAGTGGGAGGCAAGCATTTAAGATGAAATTTATGGCTTAGATCCTTGAAAATATGCCGCCAATCTGGCATTAATGAACCAAATTTGGGGGGGAACAGTTGGATTTGAATTCAAAATTCCCTATAAATTACAAGTGGCTATCCAGCAAGAAACATTCGGCATTTTGAGTATTGAGTCATTAAGCTCTCAGACACCTATGGAATGAGAATTATTCAAGGCTTTCAAATAGATTCCCACATTCACGAACTTGCTAGAGGCATTGACGGCACTGTTAGAAAGTGTTATGTCAGCACCCCCAAAGATTATAAATACCAAGCAAGCAGTAGAGGAGCCGACACATGAAATGGAAAGAGAGGCAGAAGTAGTTTCTCCAGAAATGGTCGAAGTATTGGTAGAGGTCCCTAAATTGCGGAGAACGCTAAGACCAAAGCGAAACCCAACTAAGGAGACTATGAAGGATGAGAAGGGCAAGTAGCGTGCCATACTGGTGCATGTATCACCAAGGAGAAACCCGCCAAACCCCATTGCGTATGAGAAAGGAAAGGTTGTCAACCTAGAACTGGAGGAGGAAGATATTGAAGACATCTCGATGGATGATGAGGATGTGGGAATGGAAGTGGAGGAGGTTGAAGCCCAGGGTGTGACCCTATTATGTGGTTGCTAGAGTATGTCCCTCCGTGCAATCCTAAGTATAAGGTCCTAAAGGACATTGATGAGAGTAAGATTCCCTCGCAAGCCCCTCTACTGCTGGACGAAATTATTTTCAACAGTTCGTACTTCGCATGAGTGCCCATACTGAAGCTTAAATACTAGGACTTGGTGGACCACAAGATGTTCTCACACCTGGTGATTGACTAGTTGATGTGCCACATCATAGATACGAATATAGGAATGACTGCCTTGGAGCCGCGGAGGTGTCTTAAGGGGGTAGAAAATGCAGGGTTGCTTAACCTGCTCTGAGTGTTGCACTATAACTGCACCCTAGTGGAATTTTTGGTCATCGAGAAACTATGGTGCTTGGTGCATGATGGGTGACCGTGGCTGGAGGAGCTGATACATATCACAAATAGGTTGATTCACCGAATAATGCACTTGCCATATACAGGTGAGAATCCAGTGATGATCTTTGGTAGAAAGGGTGGCCAAAAGGGCCTAAAATAATTTCATGTTTAGGTGAGCGAGGTTCAAGAAAGTGTGGTTCAAGTGAGCATGGTTCAAGTGAGCGGGTCTCAAGCAAGTGTGGAAACAAAGACATTGGCAGTGTGAATTCATTCCTCATTTCAGAGCTCCGTGTTGTACCCTTGTTTAATGGATCTTTACACCTGAATAATGTCGAAGATAGGGAGAGTGCGCAACTTCTTAAGAATGTGAGTATTAACCTTGTGACACTCCCTCTTCACACATTGCATGAGCTACACCAGTGCATGGCAGATGAACTTAAGGTACGAGAGCAACGGGCTCTCATGGCGATCAAAGATATGAAGATCACTAGTTAGCATATGTGGGGTGAAAAGTACAAATCTCTCCAAGATCACGATGAGGTAGCTACATGAAGGATGCAGGTGGAGCAGGCCATTTCTAGAGTATGTGGTGAGCTTCAAGAGCTCCAAACTCAGTTCGAGGCCACATCAGAAAGAAAAATGTTGCAGTTGGGAGACGCATTCAAAGAGTTGAATTCACAAGCTGATAAGGTTCGTTTTGATCTACAGATGCAAATTACTGAGCTTGAATTGCAACTATAGACCACCACACCACCTTAGATCCGAGAACAACATGAGGTTGCCATTAGAGAAGACATGGAAAAGCTCGATGCTACAGTCAAGGACTGTAGCTAACTATTCAAAAAAATTCAAGAACTGTGGGCCACATGACAGGAGGACCCACAAGTGAAAAGGATTGAAGTAGCCATTTGGTATAAGCAACTGCAGAACGATGAGATCAAGGAAATAATACACACCTTAGCACTTGTGCAAAGTTTCACCGGGTTTAATGAAGGGACATCCCTATAAGCACAAATCTAGGAGATGCAAAAGAAGATGCAGATTATGAATGCACAAATGTAGCGTTGGGAAGAAGAGGCAGGGAAACTCTCACATACTATGGAAGGCACGCTCAAAAGTATGCAAGAAACGTAGTGGACAATAAACTTAGCAGTAGAAGGACCTATGATAGGAAAGTTGGTTGAAGAAGTTCAACATGAAGAAGAACAATGCATGGAGGTGCTTCATGCAGTGAATTCTTCATTTAGTAGTCTAAAAGTAATGATATAGAGCGTACTAGCGGAGTGACTCAAGGACAAGTCACATATTTGCGTCAGGGGCCTAATGGGATGGGGTCCACTAAGACCATTTTTGACTAATTTTTGTAAAATCCTCTGTAATTTAAGGAGTGGAACGTTCAACACCTAGGTCACTAGGAGTCAATGGGTTTTAGGAAGGTCAAAGCCCCTTAGTTTTTTTTTTTATGTTTTGAGCTCCACCCATGGTTTGCAAACCATGGTATTGTAACGGGAAAACATATATAAAGGAGTGTATTAGCTTATCTAAGAAAACAAAATAAGTGATATGATGAGTGATACTTGCCTTTAGAGTATGTAATCATTTGTACTTGGGCGAAGAGGAAGGCTCCTGCTTCTGTGTGCGCAAAGACCTTTGTGAGTCCACAACTGAGTGAGTAGGCCCCTACAACTGTGTGCACAGGGTCTAAAAGTATATGTATTGAAGATCTAGAATAATAATGAGTATTTGAAGAAATTATATGTCCAAACTGTATTTATTCTTAGTTGAATGCCATTTATCTATATTGTTGTCTTAATGGCATTGCGAAGGTCTCGATCTATTTTTAAATGTTATTCTATGAATGATTAGACCCTTAGACAAAGCTCATAGCTTTGTTTAATTGGAAATTTCTTTAAGTTGGTGAGTTTGAGGATAAGGGTTCGCTAAGGTTAGATCAAGCCTTAAACTGAATAAACTCTTTACCCTCACATCACATAGCCTTATGAATGCAGAAACCTAGTTCTAGTATCCCCCAACGGGTTGTTGTCGAAAGGGCCAGTAGTGTAGGGTTTTGTTGGTTAGCACAACTAACTTTGAACCTGGGTCCAAGCCTCAAGCCAACATAAGATGGGGGGTGATGTTGAGCCATAGAAATGGTATGTTTCTTCCCTTTATTTCCTTAGTTAATAATCTATTTTTTAAGTTTTTTCCCTTTCTTTTATGATAATTTGAGAGGTACAGGTTCTAGAACATAAGTAAATAATATCTTAGTTAATTTAGATATTTTAGATATCAAAAAGCTATAATCTGAGTTAATTTATGTGTAGAAAAATTTGTTGAATGACTACTATTCCATCGGATTGCTGAAGAGAACTCAAGCACGGATAGGCCATTGGCCCAAATTTGGTATGCTGATTGGATATCTGTACCTACTCACAGAAAATAGTCAAAGAAAATATATCATTCACTATTTTGAAATATTTTACGGTTTAATGAGAAATCCTAAGAATCTTCTGATTCTCAAGATAACTCTAGACATAATAATTACATTATAATATATATAGATATAATATGAGTAAAAAAAGAGGAGAATATTATTACTTTTCATTCACTACAAAACACGAGCAACATAACTACTTCAATGTTCTATAGACTTTTATGTAACTCATTTTGACATTAATGAAAGCTTAGAGGATTTTGTTTTAATATGTTATATTGATCTTTTCTAAGGCAATTACTTCTAGGAACCTTGGGCCCAATCACTGGAACAATTGTTTTCTCCCTTATATCATTACTAATTGTTTCTTTCCATATTTGATTGATTGTTGTAGTACTACTATTTGTTCCTTTTCACATTGAACGATTGTTGTGCTTCATGTAAGATGTGAGATTTACAATTTGATGATTAGTCATGTGATTCAGATATATGCAAGCTTAAGGTTTATTATTCAAGTTAATGATTTTTTCCTGTGTAATGATCTAGCTAGGTGGAATTATAGAATTACCTCGCAATAGAGTGATTTCTCAATTATTGTTAGCATTTTTTAGTACTTGTAGTAATTAGTAAATTTCATGTGAAAGTCATTATATATTATGAATCTTTAATTTGTAACAAGAAATAGCAGTTTGATAGAACTCAACATCTAGTTTTGAGATAGTTTATGATTTCTATATAAGCAATTTACTCTGGTTAGAATTTGATAAGAATTAGTCTTTTTTGCAAGCATTCTTATTTAACCTCTTCTTTGTAGTAGTCTTACACATGATCCTATAATTTAAAGTGATATTCTTGCATAGACTTTTCCAACAACATTGTAATAAAAGGATGAACCTCATGTTGATAGATTAATGGAGAGAGGATTGAGTTGATTTCTTATGAGCAACTTAGTACCCAACATGAAAAAAGGTCTATAGAATTGAGTATAACCAAGGTAGAGTATATTTCCATTTGCGTGGCTATCTATGAACCAGTTTGGTCGAGAAATCTCTTTGGAGAGCTATTTGAGCAGGTCCTAGACACTACAATGATATGTTGCGACAACAAGAGAGGGATGTGATTAGCATAGAATATTGTATTTTATGATAACTCCAAGTACATAGAGATATGATATCATTACATTCAAGACATGGCTCATAGAGGAGTCATTAGATGACATCACATATTGATATATGAACAAATTGAAGATATTCTCACCAAGGCTTTTCCAAAATGGAATTTCTTGGTCTTCAGAGAGAAGCTTGGACTGATGGATGTGACCCCTCCTAATAAGGGGAATCAATGACCGAGAAAACTGAGCAGAACTCTCCCCCCTTGGTTAAGCTCCCCAAGGATGGAATGGAGCATTCATGGCTTTCAAGCTTGAGGGATCTCTAGAAAATAGGGTATCACCCCTATCTATTACCTAGAAGGTGGAAGATGTACCTCCCCTATCTTGTTCTAGCATAGTACAACCCAATTGCAATCATACCGACAAGTTGACGTTGTTGGGATTGTAGCTTCCCATCTGGCCAAAAGGTTGAGAAAGTTTGGGGGTGTGTTATTCTTACCTTTGGTAAGTTAGGTATCTCACCCAAGCTTGATAATGATGTGGGTGTTCTACAACATGACTGTTGAAGGTCACTGATGGTAATACCAGGAAGCAATAGGATGGATGAGATATCATATCTCACCTATTCATTGGCATAGGATGGAATACGTATTCTCCCCTATCAGATGACTTGGAGTGAGAGTGTCCCATAGGACTGTTAGGTCCCTATAATAATAGTGTTGCCCCCTTATTGTTATTGTAATTGTCACCCCCTCATTATTATTATTGTTGTGAGCATGTAGCCCCTATGTTGTTATTGTTGTTCCCCACAGAAGCTCACTATTGTTATTGTTGTCCCTTGTTGTAGTGGCTATAACCATCCTCCAACATTTTTCCTTAGCTTTGTTTTGGAGCCTCCCGACCAACCTTTCATAGTAGCACGTATTGCTTCATCAAGTATACAAGCTTCAATGATTCTTGTAGAATGATAGACTGTCCATAAAATCTTGTTGCATCCCCCTAACAAGTTGTTTCGCTAGACTTGGTCCAGTTGTAGGCTGAGCAGCTCCCTTAAGAAATTTTGCAATTTTGGAGGGAACCTAGCCTTCTCTTAAGAAATTGCGCAATTTTGTCTCACAGCCTGCTGGGCTCCAGAATTGCGCAAATCTTCCTGTCATTGTTCACTGGAAAAATTGCGCAATTCCTTCCACCAGGACTGCTCAGTCTAGAAATTGCGCAATCTTGGGCAACAGTCAGTTGCTTTGCCCAGAAATTACACAATCCCTCTAAGAATCCAGCTCAGCTTCCTCCCAGAAATTCACATTTTTTCATCCTAGTTGAGCATATTTTTGCATGTGCAATTGATTTAACCGATTCCCTCTAGGACCAAAAAAACTGACTTGCATGCATGGGCTACTCCCCCCAAGGTAGCATGTAAAGGAATCCCTTGATTCAGGGATCTACTTTTAGCAACAGGAGCTTTCATGCAAGGATAATCTTCGAAAGCTCCCTCCAAGTGTCTCTTTCCCTAGATTTGTGGTATGTGTGTTACAATTTCGATTTTATCGAAACTCATCAATAGGATGTTGCAGAGTTCATTCCTCACATCGACCGTGCATCTCTGACATCCCACATTGCATCTAGAAGTCATTGGTACATTTAGCCCCATGTTGTTGTTGTTGTGCCCCACATAATCTCACTACTGTTATTGTTGTTCCTTGTTGTAGTGGCTACAACGACCCTTGAACATTCTTCCTTAGCTTTGTTTTGGAGCCTCCTGACCAACCTTTCATAGCAGCATGTATTACTTCATCAAGTACACAAGCTTCAATGATTTTCTTGCAGAATGAAACACTGTCCATCAAAGCTTGTTACATCCCCCTCACAAGTTGTTTCACCAAACTTGGTCCAGTTGTAGGATAAGTAGCTCCCTTAAGAAATTGCACAATTCTAGAGGGAAATTAGCCTACCCTTCAAAAATTGCGCAGTTCTATGTCGCAGCCTGCTAGGCTTTAGAATTGTGCAAATCTGCCTGTCATTGTTCACTGGAAAAATTGCGGAATTCCTCCCAACAAGACTTCTCAACCCAGAAATTACGCAATCCTGGGAAACAATCAACAGCTCTACCCAGAAATTGTGTAATCCCTCTAGGCAGCCAGCTCAGCTCCCTCCCAAAAATGCACATTTTTTTCCTCCTAGTTGAGTAGACTGTTGCATGTGCAGTTGAGTTAATTGGTTCCCTCCGAGATTGAGAAAAACTGACTTGCATTCATGGGATGCTCTTCCAAAGGCAACATGCAAAGGGATCCCTTGATTTAGGGATCTAGTTTTATCAACAAAAGGTTTCATGCAAGGATCATTTTAGAAAGCTCCCACCGAGTGTCACATTCCCTAGATTTGTGCTATGCATATTGCAATTTCAATTTTATTGAAACTCATCAACAGGATGTTGGAGAGCTCATTCCTCACATCAATCGTGCATCTCAGACATCCCACATTGCGTCTAGGAGTCATTGGCACATTCAACTTAGCCATTTTGGGGCAAGCCCTCTTTTCATGTCTCATGCTATGCTTTTGGTGCTTTTTGTGTTTTGCTTCATATAAATGTTGTCTACTTGATTTCGATGAGTTCTTGTTGTCACTTTGATACATAATAGGTTGTACTAGCACCATTTTAGTTTTTGTTAACATCTCACTACTATCGCATGCATGACACTGTTTTGCATGGATGGTCACCATTGTGGTGACTCACTTCTCACACATGCGTGCTTTCCTATTTTTTGAATCCTACACTTGTTGTTTGCATGAATGATCTTTTACTCTTGTTTGCACTAATCTCATCATGCATTCACACTTCTCATGTTTTTAGTCACTCATTGGTTAGACTCGATTGCCTTGGCTTGGACCATGCCTTTTCCCAGCTAACACTTCATATTTCTGAAAGCGAAGACTCTGCCTTCCCTCCAGAAATTTCACAAGTCTAGCCAAGCATTGACCTCTAGGCTTGCATCATATAATTCTTGGATGTAGTGTGTTGTTGTCACTAGAAACTGCACAATGCAGTTTGCTGGTTGCATGTCACTACTGACTGAAATTGCGCATAACATAGTTTTAGTCCTTAGCAGGCCAGGATGGACTATGCATTGCACAATTCTAGCAGTCATTCAACCCCCTGACAACTTGGACTGTGCCTTACATAGTCTTGGCAGTCAATCTCCCAACCTCCTGGCAGAAAGTGTGCCACCTTCATGACCAGTCACATAGGTATGTTGTAAGTTATTTCTCAATTTCCTTTTGGTTTTCGAGTGATAGATTACTTTTCATGAGTGTTTCCATGTGTCCAAGTATTGCAGGTGTTCGTTTGCCTCTCAGCAGCATAGGTACAATGTTTTGTAGGAAAGTAGAGCTGAAGACACCATTTAGAGCACACTTGGGATGCAGTCGATCAAGTGTCTATGAACTTTCCTACCAAGGAAGACATCAATTTGTTCCTATACAAGGACATCAAGATATGATGATAGCAGCACCATAAAAAGTAGCACTATGAACAACAGCTAAAGACAACACACCAGATGCAATGAACACAAGAGGAAGGTTGTTGACAACACAGAGGTGGAAAAAAGTTGCAAGCTCAAGCAGATCCACTTGTGATGAAAGCAACTTTAGAGACTCGAGTTATGAGGAGACAACGCAACATGAAGATCATGCAAAGACAACAAATGGAGTAGAGAAGGAGTTGCATGTGTTGAATTAGCAACTCAAAGAAGAACATGAGCTAGATAGATGAGAGAATGAGTTGCAGCAGGAATAGGTACAATAGCGGGCACAACATGCACTCACGGATGAAACCACACCCATATAGGTTATAGATCCATCCCAACAGCTGACACAGAGTAGACATGGGGAGCAATGTTGTTGATCACATGCAAGGAAATTTAGCAGCATGCATGAAATTGTGCGCACACATGTGATCTAACCTATATGTCACACTCACCAAGTCAAAGACAAGAAGCAAGTCCAATTGGAACTGACCAATCAGTTAACAGTTGATGCACATGACCACCAGCACACATTGGAATATTAGCATGGACACTATGCGTCAGTGTTTTTTCTGTTCGACCACACCCAAGAAGACCATGCGCATGTTAGCAGATGAATTGGATTGAAGAGCCACACCAATGCATCGAGATGCAATGTAGGCAAGAGTTTTCTTCAGCAAGATGTCACCATGGAGTTCATGAACACCATCACGGATGACCAAGCTCAAAATCACCTCACCATGTTCACCATCACAATCATGTCAAAGAGTTGGTCTCATCACAATGGACCGAGTGTTAGTGATGTCTTGCATGGATTTCTCAAGCCATTTTTCCTCACATGGGCACATGTGCATTTTAATGTAACTTCTTGTCAAGTGAAAGTTCAAGTGTCTATAGTTGGAGGTAATAGTCATATACTAGATGAAGAGTTATTAGGGTACATGAAATGTCACAAAGGGGAATGTCAAGGGTCACGCCATCCTTTACTATAAATAGAACCTCATAACTCATTGTAAATTCTTTTGGTCAGCCAAGCTTCTGATAGGACTATCTTAGAGAAAGCTTAGACAATATTGTAATGAGCCTTGGCTTCTCCACTACACTCTAGTACATCTCTTTGGAGGAGCAAGTTGTTGTGGTTGTAACATTCCACTGTTGGAAATAGTAGTTAGCCATGGATGTATTGTTTGACTGGAACTTACACTTATTAATATAACAGATCCAACATGTTTCATGCATATGTTGTATTATATTATATGCTATTTGGTTTACTCTAATGATATATGTATTTGTTTGCTTACGTATGCATGGATGGAGTTTTTTGTGTATGTATGTATGAATCTTTATGAAACATGTTGTTGGTTTAAGCATCACTTTGGATTGCTAGCTAACTTGCCTTCCATGTTGTGGTGCATCTTTCCTCCTGTGTTCCCTTCTTAACTTTGTGCTATCACAGGTTTCCAAGGGGCACACTCATCTCAACCCCCATGTGTTTGAACGTCTCATGCACCTTCCTTGGCTTGCTACAATTTTCACACCCTTGCTACCAACAGAGACATCTTACTTACCTCTATGAGAAATCACTTTCAAGGCATCACCGTACGACCCACTGCTAGGACTCCTACACCAAATGGCCTGAGGTCTAATTGGGACATCTTATAGGGGAGATCCCCTTACATGTTGGCAGGTCTAGTACCGTCATCATTTTTGCGCTGGAAGGAGGGCCATATGACAAGCTAAGTCCTCACATTTTTTTTGAATCTCTACATATATATCATGACTAACTATCGAGTTCCTCTTCTGGAGTGTATGTTTTATGGAAATGAATTCATTATCTCAAACGAGATCTCAGATAACTTGTCACACAAGACATATGATGGTGGAGGCAACATAGCCTTGGTTAGGCATGCGGTCGGTGTTGTAGGCTTGTGCGAAAGACATGGAATCTTTGAAGAATGCATGACCTATACATTGTCTGTCTACATGTTTCAAGGGAACCCAATGCACTGGTGTGCCACGCTCCCCAGAAAATATATTTATTCTCTTTCTCATTTGGTTGCAGAGATAGATCATGTTTTCAATCACTTTAAGCATAAAGCACTTGATCAAGAATTTCTGAAATTACAAAAATCACCCGATGAATCCATTGATCAATTTTACAAACACTTTTGTAATCTTGCATACCAAGTTCTTGAAGATGAAATTGATTTGGAGTTTCTTTATGGAATATTTGATTATATTCTTGACATATTCAAACCCTAATCAACACACTTTTGTGATGGAGTTGCACAATCATAGGCAGGCATAGTTCATGTCACAAGTGACTGCCCACCTTCACCTCATCAAACAACTCCACCACCGAAGAGTGATGTGGGAGATCATGCACACACATTTATTGAACTGTCACATCCTACCACCCCACCTACTCTTGATATCTGTGTAGATTTGGCTTGCAAACCTATTGGTTGTCATGTGGATTCGTTCCTTCAACCTTTGTCCCCATGTTTTGTTAATCCTCCAGATTGTACTGCCCTGCGTTCTTCCATTCGGGACTCCTCACCCACTGTGAACGAGGATCAAGTTGTCGATGGAGTTGGTGTTATGCAACCAACCTGCACTATCATTCATGATGAGTGTGTATGGGAATCTCAGGAAGAACCTGCAACAAAGGATGACTCCTTTCCAGCTGTGTCTCATCTATTTCATCCTAAAATCCCTTGCAATTTTGTCACTTCTTATTTTCTCGATGAAAACACATTTCGGATGCTGCTACTTTCAATCATTCACAAGACACATCTTCATTTACTATGTTATTGCATTGTGGAGAGGACACATCTTCCTCCGAAAATCCATCCAATCTGTCATCTATCATTTTTTAAAACACATAGGGTGGACATCTTTACTTCTCATCTACCCCTCTGCACGATTCATCAAATCATGAGGATGACGACAAACATTGTGAATTTTCTGATCTTGGTTGTCATGATATCTTCACTTCCTCATTCTATCATGATGTTGATTCAATCGTTGTTAATCATTATAAGACACTTGTCTACGATGATCTATCTATCAACAAGGTCTAAATCCCCCAAAATGTCGAGGGACTTCGGCCCCAGCTAATGGTTATGTTGGGTCCTCGTTGTCATGAGACTGGTTTCACTTCCGATCAAGAAATTGTTGAAACATGTGAGGCTCCTCATCACTCTCTTCTTTGCATTGAATATGAACCAAACACCTAGATTTCACTTCCTCCACTCAAATTACACAATCCCATCGCTCATGCGTTGGAAAAGTATTACACAACAAGCACACCTACACAACGCATGTGGTCTACATTTCTCATGTTTTATTGCATGTCATAGTCAAGAGAATGCAGTCACTCAACATTTGCACGTAGCATAGCACAACACCATGGCAGCGCCATAGAGTGCATGTCATGCGCTTTCACTCATCTTAGTTCTGTGGTCGCTTGTAAGGTCGAAGTGTGTTAGTCTTCATCGTTATATCTTTCATGCTTGTTGGTTTGTACAACTGCAACATTCACAAACTGTCCCTTCACCAACATGGGTCAAACAATGTGCATGTGGCTGCATTGGAAGTATCACTTCACATGAGATGACCCATGCATTGTTAGGTTAGGAGTAGGAGTAGTGCTTGCTTTTTAGTTGTTTTTTTGCATGCATGCTTGCTTCTTTATTTGTGTGTTTGTTCGCTTGTTTTCTTGTTTTCTTCCTCGCTTTGCTTCCACATTTTCTTATAGTTCTTTCTTTGCTTTTTGGATTGTTTTCTTTTTATTGTCTGTAGGTTAGTTTTGCATGGATTGTGCGCGACTCTTGAAACAAGTTGGGCAAAGTACAAGAGGATTTGTACAACTATCAACATTTGGTTATCTTTTCTCTGTTGTCTTATGTAAGAACTTCTTGTCTTCATTCCATGATACATCAATGGAAAATACGTACTGTTCGAAGTGAACCTTGGTGAAAACACAATGCTTGCACGGTAACTAGTATCACCTAATCTAGTTAGTGGTTTTTGGGTTAATCTTGGTCAACTCAATCAAGTAGAGTAAGGTGAGGGGGGAAACCTTAACAAGCACATCAGAGGTATACATAAACTACTTCTCTGAAGGAACAACCTCTTCTTCTCTCAATAATTTGGGTTCCCTCTTCTGCCTATGAAATGAATAAGTTTTATGCACAATTATGAAGATGGAAAATGAAAAAAATGAAAAATGAATAAGGCAAAAGAAGAGAAAGATTTTTTGTGTAGAGAGTTGATGCAAGAAACTTTGCCATGGTACTGACCAGGCTTGCTGGCAGCAAATCCATGCTTGTGTTACTACGTGAATCCTTTGGGGTACTGTCTAGGCCTACTGGCAGAGGAGCAACACTTGAGATGAAACTAAGACTCTGATGACTATACTAACTCTGGATCATATACTCCTCAACGCCAATCAGAACAACTGTGTTGTCTTGGCTTGGAATGTGTGTTGACCAACCAAGGGCTTGGCAGATGCTACATCTTAAAATAAACTAGTGTCATAACCAAGGAAAATTGAGAACTAAACAATACTTTTGGAGGTGTTAGACTTGATTTTCACAAACATGGTCCATTCAAAGAGCTAGAGTTCTACCAGTGTGTCACCAAGTGTTGTAGCGGAAACAACCACCCTCCAAAATTTTTCCTTAGCTTTGTTTTGGAGCCTCAATACAAACCTTTCATAGCAACATGTCTTGCTGCATCAAGTACACAAGCTTCAATGATTTTCTTGCAGAATGACAACCTATCCATCAAATCTTGTTGCATCCCCATCACAAGTTGTTTGACCGAAATTGGTCCAGTTGTAGGCTGAGCATCTCCCTCAAGAAATTGCATAATTTAGGAGGGGAACTAGCCTTCCCTCTAGAAATTGTGCAATTCCATTTGGCAGTCTACTGGGCTTTAGAATCACACAAATCTGCATGTCACTATTCACTCCAAAAATTGCCCAATTCCTCCCAATAGTACAACTTGGCCCAGTATTTCACAATCCTGGGTAGCATTTAGCTACTTTTCCTAGAAATTGCACAATCCCTCTGGGAAGCTAGCCCAGCTCCCTCCGATAAATGTGCATTTTTTTCCTCCTAGCTGAGCAGACCATTGCATGTGCAGTTGAGTTGATCGGTACCCTCCAGGATCGAGAAAAGCTGACTTGCATGCATGGGCTGCTCCCCTCAAGGAAGCATGCAAAGGCATCCCTTGATTCAGGGATCTGCTTTTAGCAGCAAGAGGTTGCATGCAAAGATCATCTCAGAAACCTCCCACTAAGTGTCGCTTTCCCTATATTTGTGGTATGTCCGTCGCAACCTCGATTTTATTGAAACTCATCAACCAGACACTGCAGATCCAATTCCTCACATCGATCGTGCATCTCCGACATCCCACATTGTATCTTAGAGTCGTTGACACATTTAGATTCGTTGTTTTGGGGTAAGCCCGCTTTTCATGTCTCGTGCTACATTTCTAGTGCTTTTTGAGTTCTGCTTCATATAAATGTTTTCTGCTTGATTTCAGTAAGCTCTTGCTATCATTTTCATACATACTATCTTGTACTAGAACCATTTCAGTTTTCGCTAACATCTCACTGCTATCATATGCATGACATTGTTTTGCACAAACGGTCCCCATTAGAGCGACTCACTTCTCACACATGCATGCTTTCCCATTTTCCAAGTCCTACACTTTTTGTTTGCATGAATTGTTTTTCACTCTTATTTGCACTCATCTCATCATGCATTCACACTTCTCATATTTGTAGTCACCCATCGGTCGATCTGGGCTACCTTGGCCTCGATAGTGCCTTACCAGGCTAGCAGTACACATTTCTGAAAGTGAAGAATCTACCTTCCCTCCAGAAATTGCACATGTCTAGCCAGGTACTAACCTCCAGGCTTGGATTGTGCAATTCTTGGAGGCAGTGTCCTGTTGGCCTTAGAAACTATGCAATGTGGTTTGCTAGTTGCATGTCACTACTAGCTGAAATTGTGCATTTCACATTTTCAGTCCTCAGCAGGCCAAGATGGACTATGCCTTATGTAATTCCAATAGTCATTCAACCTCATGATAGCCTGGACTATGCCTTGCACAATCTTGGCAGTCAATCTCCTGACCTCTCGATAGAAAGTGCACAACCTTCACGATTAGTCACACAGGTATGTTGCAAGTCAATTCTCAAGTTGGTTTTGGTTTTTTAATGAAAGATTGCTTTCTATGTTGTTTCCATGTCTCCAGTTATCACAGGTGTTCATCTGCCTCTTAGAAACATAGGTATAATGGTTTCCAGGAGAGCAAAGCTGAAGAAACTGTTTAGAGCAAACTTGGTGAAGTAGGCGATCAAGTGTCTATGAACTTGCCTACCCATAAAGACATCAAGTTGTTCGTAGACAAGGACATCAAGATATGATGGAAGCAATATCATATCAAGCAACACCATGAACAATAGTTGAAGGTAGCACACATGATGCAACAAATGCAAGAGGAAGGTTTTTGACAAAACAAAGGTGGAACAAAGTTGCAAGCTCAAGTGGATCCACTTGTGATGAAAGAAAATTTGGAGAATCGAGCTATGAGGTGACAACGTGACATAAAGATCGCGTGAAGATAGAGTATGGAACAAAGAAGGAGTTGCATGTGTTGAAGCAACAACTCAAGGAAGAACAGGAGCTACATACATGAGAGAATGAGTTGCGGTAGGAATAGGTACAATAGCAGGTGCAACATGCACTCACCAATGAAACTACTCCCGTACAAGTTATAGATCCATCCCAGCAGCTGACACATAGCAAACATGGGGGACAGGCC
>APFE030452098.1:41629-87404 GCA_000404065.3 Pinus taeda | reverse complement strand
TCCTGGTTACCGGGTGCAAGCCCCGGAAGTGATGATTGATGCTATGTGATTCGTTCTCCACAATTCACTAGTTTCAATCCCACTTCTTCACCCCTGTGAGCATCACCCGATGCAATGAGTGCTAAGTGAACTATTCAAAAATCATGAGAAATTAGTCAGTTACGACTACCTCTCATGGAAATGGTCATACGTGAATGACTTACTTAACGCAGTTGAATCCCAAAAAAAAATGATACCTAATTATGGTAACCATTCCCAAATAATCGAAGCATGTTTAAATTTCAATTTTGAATGGATGAATTTTCAAAAATTATTATTTTAAAATTATATGATTTAGGTAAAATATCCTAAGTGAAATTAGGTTAAAGATTGATTTTGTGTCAATGTTGTTATGAAATATCAATATTATTATTTCAAATAATTTAATAATAAATCTATTCTATTCACTTATACTTAATTCAATGGTACAATGGTCTACATGATAGTGTTCCAATTTTGCCCACAATAAGCAACTACTTTGTCCCATTTTGTCTTTTACTTTGATTTAGCTATATATAAACAATTGTAGTGTGTCATTTTTAAAATGATGAATTGATGGACTTGTAATTAATCATATCGATGCCATGTATATTATAAGAAATCATATTGATGCTACAATTACAATAGGGAGTGATTATTGAGCAACATCATTCATCCTTAAGGAATCCATAATTCAAGGAATATATACATTATTTGAAATCATAATATTTATTTTTCATTTAAATTTGACAAATTTAATTAAAAAATTTAATTATAAACTTAATAAAAATTGAATTATGAACATTTCCTCATTTAGATTTCAATTTAACATTATGATATGTTGCATAGACCAACAAAAAAAATTTCAAAGTATATTTCTGAATTTTTAAATTGATACATTGATAATTTTAGATTTTAAATGAATAAATATAAAAAATTTGCTTGTTATCATTCTCTAAAATAGTCATTTATTTATATATATTACCCTAACCTGCCATCAAATGCTTAATTATGTTAAACGGAATTAGTTAAGAAAAGTGGCTAAAGAAATATTCATATAATTCATTTTACAAATTTTTCATTGTTGGGAGCACTTCTTACAACACATCATGACATCAAAATATTTTTTTAAAACTAAGTGGTAGGGAACACTAGCTATGCTTCTTTGTTACATAGAAAGGTAAAAATTCAAAATAGGTAAGTTTTAATCAAAGGGGATGCAAAACTTTTAAACTTTTATTTAAGCACTACATTGTTTAACCATTTTATAGGTTTTAGGAAATATAAAATAAGCATTTCTTTGGTTTGGGAGATTTATTTGAGATATTTGTATATGAAATTAGTTATAATATAAATTCATGGATTTTTTTTTCAATTTTGGATTTATTATATATGGATTGAGATTAAATGTCTTAAGGTAATTTTTTTAAAGTTTTTAAAAACGTTTTTATCATTTTTTTTAACCTCATGTGTTAATTTTATGTAGAATATGAAAGAAATTACAAATCTCCTTCATATTGTATTAAGCAATATCAATAAAATGTTTTAACTATAACAATTTATTTATTTATTTTCAATTACTTTAACAACACACACATATTTTTCGAAGAAAAATCCAGTGATTTTATTAAAGCTAACAAAATTACTTGAGTAGAATACAATGTGTCGTATTTTAGCCATCCTATAAGGTCAACATCTAGAGGACCAAGAGGTTTGTTATTGTATGATGGGTAGTTGATTGTGAGAATCAAAATATAAGGTAACATCAACTAAATTTAGATTAAGCTATTGCATGTGCGGCAAACATCAATCCTCCCTTGTAGTATATATTTTACAAGTTAGTAAAAAAAATAGAACATCAATATTTTGTTGGAAATAGTATTGTCATTGATGAAAATTAGAGTGTCATTGATGTCAAAGGGGAAGTCTAGGGAAGCAACAATATCATTAATGAATGAAAGAAAGAAATATGATAGATAGATCTCTTGACAAGCTTATCTGAATTTTTTGGCTACCGGAATTAACCAAGATCTTTTACTTTTGTGATGCTACCATAATTGCATGTGAAAGAGTATGAAAAATCACATTTGTATAATTTAAAGTAGAAGAAACATAAAGGCAACCATAAAATAAAAGAACACACAAAACTTGATAATGGAGTTCAGTTAGTGTGGGTTATGTCTCTAGGCCTAATGTCAAGAGTGGAGAGGCCCCTTCATTAGTTGTTGAAAAATGATTATTAGTGCATGATGTATTCTTTGTCAATACAAGGCAAAACTTTCTTAACTAGAGTGGCATGTCTCTCCATGAGACACTCTTCTATAAGAAATCTCACTCATAAAATCTCTCCTTCAACATGAAAAAATATCAAAGCTGTCACATGAAGTGGTATACAAAGATCCTCCAACAAAATGGAAAACAAGGATCTCAACATCAAATCATTATTGAACAAAAATAAAAAGAAGACATGGTATCAATGCATCATATACCTCCACTTCCAGGGATGGCCTGAAAATGCGCTCCTCTGCTAAAGAAATAGACTGCACAGTTTAATTCCTAGGAAAACATCATGAAATTTGACTATAAACTTAACCCCATTTTGACTTAGCCAAATTTCGGATCCCAAGGAATCTCAAAGATTCTTCTAAGATTCTCTTTTGCTGGTTGACTTAAATTTGGCTTCTCAGGTGAAGAAATTGATCACACTATCATGTTCCTCGTGAAAAATTGAGAAAAATGAGTATAAACTAAGCTTAGTTTCAATTCCATGCAAATTATTGCATCAATGTTCCACCTTCATGGTCCTACCCTCAATAGTTTCTCTAGAAAATCCACTGCTCAAATCAAAAAATTGTCTGTACCATCAGACTCCTCGTGAAATTCTAGTTCATTTGAGTATAAACTTGGCATAATTATGAACTTGCAAAAATCAACCCTCAGTGAATCTTTTTTATTCCTTATTGATTCTAGATGAAGGAATATTATTTTTCTCGATAATTGTGCCCACTCCTAGTTCAACCATGTTGGGTTTCGTGCTATTGCCCCCTTGCATCAAAAATCAGTCTTGACTCTTTTATAGAGGTTTCAATGGATTTACCAAGGATATCCATTGGCATGTCAATTAGATGAATTATATTAAGTGCAAGTGGTTTGGGGAGGTCCTGGGATCAAACCCCGTGGGACTCCTGTTTTGGTGAGTTGGCATTTTGAAATGGTGTGAGTGGTTGTTTTGAGGGCCGTCTTTGGGCGGGTTGGACGACGGCCAACACGGGTTCAATACCGATCAACCCTGTCACGTGTGGCCTAACCATTGGGCCAATATTTATATATGGTAATAGGGGTGGAGGGGTTTGATTTCCTGCCACCCATTTGATTTATATATTGTGATATGTTGGGGTGGGGTGGAATTGGCAGTGGCCCACCACCCCTATTTTGACATTTTATTTTTATTTTTATAAACAAGTGGTCAAAAATGGTTCACATGATTTCAAGGGTCATCGACAAAATTAAATAGGTGACAATTTCACCCTTTCCGACCACCAGAATCCGTCACCATGAAGTGCCAATTTTTTGCCTCGTTTGTGGTCACCAAATTTAGTAGCTTTTCCAGATTTATCTATCTTCCAAATTTAGTTAGTGCTCTACTAACTTTAGCCAGAGGGCCTAGTTTGACCAAAACTTTGACTGGCCGTAAGTTTTACATACAATGTCGGATTGAAGTGTCATTTTTGTAGTTGGAAAGATTGTGACAAGCTCTTTTATTTGACACTATTTTAATTGAAATTCAAGGAATTTTATTTTTGAGCCTTTCATGAGCCCTCTTTGATTTTTTAGCCTTTATAGAGTTACCTAGATCATTCCTCCCCACTGAGGAGATTTTGGTCCTCTAAAAACATGAACATGATTTACAACCTATTATGATTCCTTGTTTGCACAACAAGCTCCTAAGAAAGCTACACTTCCTTCTCCTTCACCTTTTTTCTTCAGAACCATAATTGATGAATTGACACCTGTACTCTCTGCAAACCTGTAGTACCTCTTCCAAAACACATGTTCAAATTCAAGACCTATCAGGACCTAATCAATTTCCATACTTTCCAAGAGTTTATAACACACTCTTTGGTCAATTTTACATCAAAATCATAATTAAAACCAATACCCTAGCTATCAATGAAAAGGCCATGGGATTTGGGAGTCAATATTTAAGTTAAAGCTTTGGGCATGATAAAGGATTGAGGAAAACTATAAAAGGGAACTTAAAATCTTGAAACTTTGGGTAGCACATTTGATTTAACAAGGCGTGATTATTCTTTAACCTTTTTTCACTTTTAGCTAGCTAAATACCCCAAGCCAAGGTTAAGGGCAAGTCCTTGTAGGATTTTGTGCCCTTATCTTTGTGTCATATTCTTAAAGTTGCTTTGATTGTATCCACTTTAGGAAGAGCCATATAAAGAATTTGGATTTGGTAGGGAATTTGTATTTTTGAAGATATTTCCACCACAAGATCAATGAATAATTGAATCCTTCCATAGACAAAGCCTTATACCCAATTCCTAGTTCTTATCTCCTCAAGGCATTTATAGACTAAAGGAACTGATGCTCCTCTTAATTGATGAAAACATTGTACTTCCTAATTAATGTTGTGTAGGAATTCTAGGTCTTGATGTAATTTGTAATATGATACATATATTTCCAAAATAATAATGTTTTTGTTAGGAAATTATCATTTTGCCTCTTGCAAATTTTCTGAGGGTGTATAGACCTTTAGATTTGAGGTGAAAAATGAGAGGTATGGGAATACTATGATTGTTTTTTCTTCCAATTTAGGGATCAAGATCATCTAGGAGATTTCCCCCTTTCAAACCTTGCATAACAATAACTTCCCAATTAATGGAAAATTGGTAATTTGGGCTTCCAAATGACAGAAAAAATCTAGAATTTTTTATATAGGGACTAGAGTTAGTATTCAATGTAGAGGGTTCCAAGATATTTATCTCTTGTAGCTTGTGCCTAAAGGCCTTGACCTTGGATGGTCCTATAGACACTCTTGGCCACTAAATCTCCGGAGAAGTGAAATAGGTTTTTTTTTATTCTGATCCCCATTGGATTTCTAGGATATCTAGGTTTCTCCATGAGACTTGATCCATTCCAATATTCTACCAGTCTCTTGTTTAAATGAAATGGTAATAGATTTGGCTCACTTTTCCGAAGATCCCTTTAAAATTATAATCAAGGGACATATAGTATACCATGTTAGCCTCCAATATTGATTTGACTAAAACTAATCAACCATTATGTGAGATCCAGATCTGCTACACCATGTGTTCAATATGATTATTTTTATCTTCTCTAGGGGGCATTGCCAATCCCATTCGAGGTATAAATTTTCCTTAAGGTGAAACTCCATGTACTTAAAACTGGTCTCAAAGGAAAAGGTAAAGAAGTGGAAAATATGATTAATATGGAGTTTATCAAGCTTAGAGAGGCCCAAACTGATTATCGACGATGTGGAAAATTTTACCACCATAGCCATAATTGTGTAAAATAAATATAGGATTTCCTTTATTTTATCCACCACACACCTTGAACCATCACAAAAATAATAATTTCATCCACAAAAAATAAATGTGAAGCAAAGAAAGTACTGATAATTAAGATACCTTTATAGGTGCCATTTGCTGATGTATCCCTGCATATCCTTCTGCAACAAGGAGGAAGAGAAAAGGGGAGAATGTGAATCCTTTTTTAATGCCTCTTTTAGATTTGAACAAGGCTGAAGTTGACTTATTGATGAAGACTACAAAGGTTATCATACTTGTGCATGGTATTATCCAAGCCACAAAGTGAAAATTGGATAAATGAATGAGAATGAGAATTTGGAAGAACCAACTAAATTGATCTAAGGCCTCATATAGGTCAATATTGGAATTCATGGCCTTCAAATTTTTGGTTTTAACAAAGTGGAAACCCATCTAAGAAACACTAACCACCTCATTATTTAGACTTCTTTAAGGAACCCAAACTACTCTAGAGAAACTTGTTTCAAGAGAGTTTCTTTCAATTTGTGAGAGATTATTTTGGAGATGATGTGAATATTATTGCAAAGAGATACTGGGTGGAATATCTCAAATATTATAAGTTATTACTCTTTTGAAAAAGTGTGATTAAAGTAGCCTTGGAAGTAGTTAGGAATTTCCTAGAGAGAAGAGAGGGTGATACTACCTTACGAAGGTCATCTTGTATGAAGTCATAACAACAAAGAAAAAATTCTATTCGTAACCCTTCTATCATAGGGTTGTTATATTTCTTGAAAATTATGAAGGGTTTTAAGAAATTATTCTTTTCCCACCTCTACCATGAGGTATTGATTGTCTTCTAGGACTAGAAATATAGGAAGAAATTGGAAAGCCAAAGGAATTCAACTACAGTAACTCAATCAACCTCTTAAAAGAGGTTTTTAAAAGAGGTGAATCCTATTTAAGCAATATTGGTGGAATTATTAGACGATGAACCATCCCCTCTATTTTTCTTCTACAAGTCGATGTTTTCCTAACACTTTGCAAATTGATAGAAAAATTGTGTATTGTCATCACCTACCTCAAGCCAAATCATCCTACTTTTTAGGTGTCATTCCTTTTTTTTTCCATAAGAATCTTTCATATTTTGTTTTCTAGTTGGAAGAGCTCATCCTTTTATCAAATCATTAGGTATCCAAATTCCTCCATAGAGATGCTAGTATTTAAGGATTCATCTACTTCCTAAAGGAGTTTATCATCCCTTTCTCAACTTTCCTTAATCATGAAATCACCAAAAGACTACCCCTTTTCAAATTTCAATGAAATTGAATGTCTGAAAATTCATTTAGAGAATTATTGTAGGAAAGCCTTGAATTCTTTAACATTTGAATGGAATTTCCATATTTGGGTAATTTAAGATTTAGTTTGAATGGGTTGGGATTCTTTCTCTATGTGGGAAGCAATTCTAGTAGAATTATATTATGGTCAAAATCCCCTCCAACTAATGCCCATTACCAAATTCTAAACGCCTATTTGAAGAAGTTTTTTGAAAGTAGGAAGTAGTTGAGACATTTTATGATTTAGCTCTCCCCAATTCTTTTGTCCAAGTGAGGATATGCTTGGTTGGATTGATATCAAGGATACGGATTTGATCCAAAATATTGATAAGAAAATCTGATAAAAAGTCAATTTGGGATACTAGCCCCCCAATTCTTAAAGTCATCAAGAGTGAAATGTTATGTCCATATAGAATTAGTATCCCTTTCCTTATTCATTATTAGGTGAAGAGATGATCCTAGGATTCCAAATGATCCAAGTAGGGTCCATAGACATTCACAAATTGAATTATTTTTCCATTGCAATTGAGAAAATGGAGATTCCCAACCTTGAATTATGAGCCCATGACTTAAGGAGGGTAAAATCACCAATATTATGACCTATAATTATCCCTCTTGAGTGACCTAAGGCATCCAAAAAGCTAAAGGCCACCATTTTAGAATATTTGATACATCTTAAACAATTTTATCTCCTTCTATCATGAGGTGTTACAAAAGAAAATATAGGGGTTATGAGTTTCTATTAACCTCTTGAGAGCTAATTTCTTAGAGGGATTGGCTCGCCCTCTTTAATTGAGAGTTAATAAAATTATTCTATAGCTTCCTTAATGGTGTATAGTCTAAGGACCTTTATTAACAATTGTTTTCATCCAGTTTTCATTTCTAAATCAACTTGCTTTTGGGTTATGGATTTGTGAGACTTTCTGCTTTCTTTTCCTACCTTAGGGATTTTCTCTTCTAGGTATTTGAGACAACCTTTAGAGATTCCTTTGAAATTCCCATTTCCATTATGACAAGGTCTAACATTATACTTTGGGTCTTCAGAAGAAGTGAAGTCTTCTTTGATATGCTAAGAGGATGTATATTTTTCTTTGATATCCTTCTCATTAAAGTTTATTGAGAGGAAAGGATAAGGGTTAGGGAGTTTTAATTTTTAGGAGAAGGATCCTCCTAACCCATCGAGGGGGATGAGTGAAGTAGGACGAGGGTTCAAAATCCTTAAGAGGTTGAAGAGAAAATCCCCTTATATATTTCTAGGACCATATTCTAAATCTACTTCCCAAGTTCAAAAATCAAAATGACTAATGGAGTAAATAACAAAATGGAGAGGAGAGGATTCTTACCAAGGGTATATGATCTTTCATTTTCAAGTGAAGAAGTAATCTCGTAAGTGAATCCTACAATTTGATCCCAAGTATTTTTACTGAGTGGTCTAAACCTCAAGCATCTTCCATCAAAATAACTTGTAAAGAGACAATAAGGGATAGGGTGTCTATTCTTTGACAAGAGGAGGTGGATATTTTATCCTTTCTTTGCTATAAAATCAAGTACACAATAAAAAACTAAGTGCTTATACTCATTTCACCTTCCACACTTGAAGGGAACTCCTTCATATTTAAGTATTTGATGAAAGAAATTATGCCCTTTCATAATGCTAATAGAATCTACTAATCCTTTAATAGGGTTAAGCACACAAATATTCTCACCATCCTATGTATCATGATTCTCAAAATCATTTATCCACCCTAGGCCCATGAAATTACCAATTTCCTTTAAGATTTCCTTGCATCAAATCATCAAAATAACATTAACAATTCTAATTTAGATGGGGCTAAATTCCATATATGCGAGTGCATGTCAAATTCTGCATGGCATTTTTTTAAAAGAAAATAGATATAATAGCTAAATTTCCAACGATTTAACAATATTTTATCTATATATTCAGTAGCTAAAGTGGAATATCCTAACCGACCTTTAATTGGCATCATGCTTTGATATATATATATATATATAGAAATATCATGATTATGTGTATATGAATTAGTATTTATCATTTAAATTTATTTAATAAAATATTTTGTATTATGATTTGTTAGAAAAATTATACTTATATTTTATAATAAAATAAATTATATATTAATTTTTATATTATTATTAGAAAAATATACTTATAATTTTATTAATAAAAATAATATTATATTAATTATTATTATTATTTTAGTTAAATTAATATAAATTTAATTAGGGTGGGTAGTTAATCTAACACTAACTTAATATATTATATATTTTCTCATATTAAATTTTCTCATATTAAATTTTATAAACTTTTTAATGTATAAAAAAAATTAATAATTATTTTTATTAATATTTTAGATTAAAAAATTTGAAAAGTCACATCTCAGAATTGAAAAACTTTAAATTTTCTTCCTAAATGGTTTACATAAAACATTGTCCAATGAAATCAATTCAAAACTTAGCACATCCCACATGTAAAGGATTAATAATTAAAGTATTCCAAAATGGTGAATAATTAAGCTAGTTCAACTGGTTCAGTTATGTTACTTTAAATAAGCCTATTTAAGTGATTCAGCTATGTTATGTTTTGACCTTTTATGAAATGCTTTATGAGTATTTTCATACCACCCATATGATTTCAAATTAGTTATGCTTCTCATCTCTACTCCCTGTCGCCCAGTAAATAGATGCCTTATTCCTGAGCATAAATTTACACAAACAAGTCCATACCCCATACAGAAATGGCTTGTTCCAGACCATAAATTTATATAAACAAGTATATACCGTATAATGACATTCATAATGCAAGCACACAAATTATGTATATAAAACTAATGGAGCACAACCTATCAATCCATATATTCGTCATCTCTATGTATTTAATTCTCTTTGTATGGGCCTCGCTGGCACTAGATACATAACTCCGCTATAGAAGCCTGCACAAACTCTCTGTACAAAGGTTTGTATTCCTATTGCTGCACGTCTTTGTCATTACAACTGCATAGGCAATTGACAGGGCCCCAGAAGATAGCAATGAATAGTGTGAAGATCCCGCTAAATAATTCACTCTTCATCCCTCTAAGGCACTGAGGACTACCCTGCAATGTAATTTGAAATATCACTAATGGCTACAGCATTAGCCTTCTAAAAAGACCGACCAGTCAAAATATTGAGAAAACGTAATGTGCGATTGCATGAAACGCTAACCAGTCATAGACAGTCGGACTTCTCGTTTCTGCTCTCGGGGATTTTTAAGATTTCTTCTTTGCAGCAGCAGCAGCAGGGACGTTATTATTGTACTTATTACGTCGCCATGGATTCTCTGGCTCTCGTGTTGTCACTGTCAGACAATATTCCAAATCCAACGAAACATTGATAAATGCAGTTTGATTTGATTTGATGATTGTCATGCAAAATAAAAAGAAAGAAATCAATGAATGGCACAGTGCAAAACTGACTGAAAGCAGATCAACTCTCGACTTACGAGAACATGGTGAGATTGTAGAGTTAGAACCCGCAGGGGAAGATGGATTGTTCATGGAGGGCGAACGAAGATAAGGAGACTTAATAATGGTGATACTATGTGTTACTTGTACGTCCTCGTCATTCAATCGCTGAAATTCTACAGTTGCTGTGCGTTCCCTCAATATTCTCAAGCACACTTTCCCCTCTACAAATACTCCACCACAGAACATTAATTCACTTCAAGCTTAAATGTGCACATCAAACCCAATTAAATTCCACATTTCAAATCCAAATTCAAATATGTATGCAATTTAACGGTACTGCAAAGCAACCAACCTGGAGCGGAGGCAGTTGCCATGGCAGAATTAGTTATAGTTGTCTTCCTGAGTTTGCCTAGTCCACTGTCAGGGCAAGGGCCAGCCAGACTATCGTCCCACAACTTATCCAATAACCCCATTACACTTACTTCAGGGTCTGCCAAACAGATATAATTATCCAGAGATTTTGTGATACCAAAGCCTGCTCCAAGATTTGGCTTTTAAAGGAACCGAAATAATGGTTCAAGATTTGGATCAGTGTTGCCAAATTTACAGGTAAGCCGAATTGGATATGCCAAATCATTTGATGCGTTCTTTGTTGTTTATATGTTACGTGTCTTCGGTGACTTGTCAACTGCCAACAGGTTAGGTAATAAGGTGAATGGACCCAAGCGATGAAAAATCTGCCTAACCCAATTTGCCACCGACGTGTAATGGCGCGCCATGTCGTTTCTGTTCACTTGGTAGGGACTGGTGGGTTCTTAGGCTTTGATTTTTCGGAAACGGGATGATTCATGCTCGGGCTTATCATAAAGAACGTCGATGTTTCGTCACCTGGGTCACAGAAACAGATGTAACGTAAAGGAAAGGAAATATAACCACAATAATTGAAAACCAATATATGAAGGGAAATTGATCCACGTCAGTTTTTATATTTGTCTTACAAAGATGCTAATTTCTATGAGGGTGAGTTATCCTTATAAAATTTAGGTTTCTGAAGCCTTTCAGTCAACATGGTTGGTTATTTTAAACAATTGGCATGACTTTGTTCGATATAGTGGGGAAGCTTGTGGGTCTCTTTGCATATTTTTGAAGCTTATGTGTTTTTGTTTGTGTTTGTTTTTTTTTCAGGTTTTTGAAGTGTTCGTCTCTTTACATATTTGTAATTTTGTGTGTATTAATAAAATGTATCATATTAGATTTGAGACTTTCGTGATTCATATTGTAGATACATGTTTTTCGGATTAATCACATTATTAGGATTTGGTTGTGACTTGTTACATGAGATTATCATGAAGATGGTTAGATGGAATGGATGAGTGTGGAGTGATACATTGGTGTGATGAGTCAACCTGAGAAGAGAAATAACAAATGGTAAAACACATTAGTGGATTCAAGGAGGTTGCATAGCTACATGGACTTGGGAACATGGTTACAAATTGAGGTCAAAGTAATGGCAAGGCATAAGGATGGTGGTATTTGTAAGTGACTAGATAGTAATTTAAAAAAATAACTTTTGAGATGTTTTTTTTAACTATATGTGAATGGACATAAGATTGTAAGACTTGGTAAGGCATGCATAACTTTAACGAGAATTATTGTTATAATATAATTTAAGGAGGAGGAGATGAGTTTACTAACAAAATGTGACAGGATTTGAATGTGACACTCATTAGTTGTAAATGACTTTGTTACAAGGTTGAAGAAAGAGCTCTAAGCCAAGATGAGCTTAATAGACCACTTTATGTTTTTATTGTCAAGGTAAATAATGATATCAATTTTATGCAAAATAATTGAAGTGTGGAGTTGGATGTTGAAGAAGCCTATTTCTGAACATCGATTCAAACTACGCTTCATATTATTGTTTATATTGGAGTTCAAGTTAGCGCCTAAACAATGTTAGAAGAAAATTTGAGAAAATTCATGAATTCTTATTAGAGGAACTAGGATATATGATACAAACCCCTTACTTTATGATGTTAAAAAAAAAACCAGTATGTGTGGAATAATTATTGCACAGCTAAAGATAAACGTTGATAGTGTAAAGAGATTAAGTGGATTAAAAAATGAATAATTAAGCATGAGATATTCTTAATAAACCACTAGCCATTCTACACTTGTCATAAGATAGGGTGATAGAGATGTGGCAAGGACAAGACTAGAAGATGATAATATATCACTATAAAAACAAGTTAATGATTCTTAAATGGAACAACATTATTTTTAAGAATAAATCTTTAAACATAAGAAAACTTATAATTTGTCAATTTTCATACTAACATATTATCCTTTAATCCTTTAATAAAA
Organism: Pinus taeda; assembly: GCA_000404065.3. Taxonomy (NCBI): domain Eukaryota; kingdom Viridiplantae; phylum Streptophyta; class Pinopsida; order Pinales; family Pinaceae; genus Pinus; species Pinus taeda. The sequence goes on along the minus strand of APFE030452098.1, from coordinate 74,708 downwards.
AATATAAATCAACAAAGAATATATATTCACATTTTTAAAACAAGGAAAATTGAAAATGAAGTGATTATGTCACTACATTTTCTTACATATAACAATTAAGAAAAAAAATGCTCAATGTATATATATATATATATAATGATTTTTCAATAAAACAAATATACATATATTATTATTTTAAAAAAAAAACTAAATGTATATTAAAATTATAAAATATAATTTGTTTATTTTATTTATGTTTTCACCTAATATTCCGTTTTATAATTCATTTATCTCTATCCACTGCTTTTTTTAATTCATTTTTTTAATAATACCGTTTTTTAACTTCTATTCTTATTATTAATTTTTTAAACTTCTATTCTTATTTTTAAATGATGGGTGAAAAAAAGAAATATAAAAGCTTTATTCTACTTGGATAATAACAAGAAGAGAAGAAATAAAAACACTTAAAATGTTTATTTGAAAAATTGAAATTAGAGCTTTGAATGTTCCCGGAAAGTATTTAAAATTCTTTCTAGTAAAACTGATGCAGGAGCAACCAGCAACAAAGCGAACCAGAGGATCAGAATAAAAGAAAAGTGTGATTTAAAGCAGAAAAATAGATTTAAAAAGGATTAAGCAGATTTAAGCTTTCATGCATGAAGCTTTTGTGGAGGAAATAAGGAGAGGATATGATTGATCCTTCCTAAAATTCTTATATAATTGTAATACCATAGGGGTGTAGGAATATCTGTTTTATGAGGAATTTTGTGAGCGGCAAGATGTAGTCGAGCTAGAGCTCGTTTTAAGGCTGAAATGCCTTAATTTTGTAATTGTTCCGTAAATATACAAATATGTGTTCATGTTCTGTGTTAATTATATATTGCTATGTATTTATTACCTTGTGGTTGTGAGATTTTAATCCTATTTTGCATGCTTGTAATGGGTTGAAGGGAAGGATCAAGTTTTTTTTTAAAGAATTTGGGATTTTGGGCTTATACCCAGATCTCATTTTCATCAAAAACCAAACCTCTCAAATGACTAGTACCTATAAATCTTTAACACTATCCTAGTATATAACTTCAACTCTCTATTTCATCGAGCCTTACAAAAGAAAACATACAACTTCATTACCTCTCAGGATACTCACTGTCTTGTGACTTTTAAATATGGATTACTATCCAAGTTTATGGAGTTGTCCCTCTAATAATCATTTGCTTATAGGAATCCAATTTAGAAGGAAAAAAGTTTGCTTCACTTAAAAAACCCACGTATATGATTAAATATGTGGTTATGATATTTTTATAAAGGTGAGGCTTCTCTATTCTCTTTTTCTAGCATGAAAAATGTGAAAGCATAAAGAAAGAGGTACTCTCTATGGAGTTAATTGTGGCCTATATGCGTGCTATAGAGACTGAACCCTCTCTATTTTTCTCTCTACTTTCCACTCTCATTTTCTTTGCTCAACTATGGAAGAAAATACAACATTAACATAAAATGGAACCCCTACTCCTTGTAGTGACATGACATATGACATAGCTAGATAACAAACTAGGGATAGGGTTTTGATCCCTCAACTCTCAATTGGAGTTATAGGTATGAACCTTCTAGAGTTTTCTTCAAAGTCCACACATGGCTAGCCCCATATGCATGATTAAGGGAGCTACCATGTTGGTCAACACAATAAGTCAACTTATGGGAGATAAAACCTTTTCATACACACTCCATTTAACATGACTCTTACACCATTGGAAAGGTAGTGTAGAATAGCTTTAGTGGTTTGGTGCAAAAAAGAGTTGTTGGACCCAAGAAAATTGTTTATGGAAACTAAATGTCTACAAGGTTTAGACCCTAATTCTCCAAACTTGGACTTATGAGTAAAGATGACCCTATGGTCTAATTACTCCAATTTTTTCCACTTTGAAAACATTGACATATATATCAAATAATACAATGATCCAATCCAAATCAATCTGTCTTTAAAAAATGTAAATATTGTTTCTAAAATTTTTCTTTCCACTTACTCACACGTGTTTTTAGCTATGTATAATTTTATGGAGAAGTGTAAGATCACCAAAATAAGTATAATTTTATGGAGAAGAGTGAGATGTCAGCAATTCTTTATTTTTACTTTTTTGATATATGAAATATAATTTTTATGTTGATAGGATTGTTTCTTTTGGAATAGGGCTTCCATAATTTTAATTTAAATACCAATAATTAGTAGTACAACCACATAAATTATATGATTGGTAAACATCTATAAGAATCAATCTGAAAAAAAAAAACATCAAAACACTTCATAATATATCTCAGATTTTAAAAATAAAAAAGAAATCACAAAAATTAATTAAATTGTAAATTTATCTATTATTATTGTAAAAGGAGTTAAGATATGAATGAATGTATATACTTTTAAAAAAATATGTAAAAATAAATCATAAAAATTAACTAGATTGTAAATATTTACTATTATTATAATTATTATTATTATTATTATTGCAAAAGGAAGTAAGATATGAATGAAATATATATATTTCTAAAATATATGTAATAAGATTCTTGACCATGAACATTCAATGCTACTTTATCCTGGAAATTTTTAAAGTAACTTATAAGTATGGTTTTTTACAATACCATGTCTTATCAGTGCCACATGCCCAAAAAACCCTAGCTCATGTGATTACTATTAAGAACATTCTAAAATAATCTTTGGAGATTAAATCCTTACCATCCACCTAACAATTATTGATAATTATATCAAAATTTTCTTATTGATGTAACTAGCATAACCATATAAATTAAATGGGTGGTAAATGTGGATAAGCATCATCCATAATAAACATCAAAACACTAACTTCACTAAATTATAACTTTATTTAGAATTATTATTATAAATATATAAGTTAAACATATATTCATTTTAAAAATTTATGTAACAATATTATCAAGCAAAAGATTAAACTCCACTTTATCGCAAGATTCTTAATTTGTAAATAAGATTTGTTACAATCCCATGATTGTGAATTCATTTTATAAATCAAATTAGATTAGATTATTCAAGCATGTATCGGTAAAAAAAAACCATAAATATATGTTATGAATCAAAATAAGTTAGATGTCTCAAAAATCTATATTATTTAAATTTAAAGTTGCTAAAATGATACAATAACAACATATCCAATTTGACTTCACTCCTCATATAAAATTAAAACACATATACTTACAGATTTCTTTCTTGAGAATGACCCCAACCTACTCTAAGCGAATAAAACAAAATATAAATAATTACAAATCTTCATGAAAGTATCATGAACCTAACCATCAACAAACAAAGAAGAAAATGCAAGAGTTAAAAACAGGTAACGTCCATGTGAGAATTACTTTCAAACATGACGTTAGGAGGCTGTCAACCTTGTAGATAACGCATCCTTTTCTGATTGTTATGGATAAGAACAAAAGGTTGTGGGGTTGAAATATGAACATGCATGATGGGTATGATTGGAACAAATCTTTGAGAAAACAAATTCGTGATTAACATGAACGTAATAATTATTTTTATCACCCAACAAATATTAAAAGGAGGTGACTGGAGATTTAACACATAACAGCACAGGTAAATGGATTGTACTCGCGTCATATCAAACATTTAGATGTGTAGTGCTCTTCATTACATAAAAAGGTCAAAATGCAAAATAGCTAAACTTTAAGCAAAGGTTATTGGTCAACCATAATGATATTTTTCAGAGAAATATAGAAAACAAGTATATTTTTTCTAGTTAGAGAGATAAATTGAGATATTTGTATATGAATTTATTTATAATATAAATTAATGAAATTTATTTTAATTTTGAATTAATTATGTAGGTGCTGATATTAATTTGTTTAGAATTTTTTAAATAGGTTTTAATTTTATAAAAAAAAATTGGCTTTAAAATATTTGATCAAAGTTGAGGATAAATTATAGATCTTTTTCTTACTGTATAAATAGTACTAGTGAAATTTTAACCATAAGATTTATTTAATTTTATTTCCAATTGTTTTATCCATGCACATACATTTTCTAAGAAAAAAGACCAACTTATGGTTGTCAAGTGAGTCCCACCATTTCATAACTTCATCTTTAAAAAGAAGCCATGTTGTATTTTTCCAAAATCTTGGATCCACTGCCTTTCCTTTTTTAGGTATTTTTCAATAGTAAGGCCATCATCTTTTCGTGTAAACCACAACGTAGTAGAAGCCATGAAAAAGAATGAGGTTTTTGAGTTTTTTTAACCTAATTTATACGACAAATTTAAAATGGCCACAACTTGGTCAATATGGTTCTGAATCCTTATTATAGCCCATTTTTGTAAATGGGACAACCATTTTGCATCTTCTCATCTAATTGAAATAGTGATCTGGGCACTCTGGAACTCAGATTCACGCTGCAACTGTCATGTCGTCACAAAAAATTCTTAATAAAAGAGTTGATTTTAAATCAACGATATCTCCCTCATCTAGACTCTGATTCAACCATTTTTTTTAAATTGGATAATTTTTCAAGAAGAGCTCAGTTATGAAATCTGTTTTCTTAAGTTCTACAGAAAACTGCAAAAATTGACAAGAGAGTCGCCATCCATGAATTGTCGTCAGAAAAATTTCTGCAACGCAGTTGATTTAAAATCAACGATATCTCCCTCATCCGGACTTCGATTCGACTGATTTGTTTTTTGAAATCGGGTAATTTTTTGCAAGGAATACAGATCTAGTATTTTGTTTTACAAATTTGTCACCAAAGTTTTCATATCTAATCTGCAAACTAGCCACCCCAAAAAATTCTTGCAAAAAATGAAAAAAGAATCTCCCCCTCGTTGCCAATACTTGCCAATACAATAATCCTTGACGTCCCATAATGAGGAGTCTTTAGCCTCTATATAGGCTTCATACATACAATACCATGGGTCATTAACATGGGTCTCTCAATACCATACATCTAATACAATGGGTTTATCACATTATTCCTAACTAATTGTGGTCCCTTACATTATGCGGGTTGACCAGTTTATTTATTAATTATGACCCATCACATTATTACATTATTTCCTTGGGTACCTCCCTCAATACCCCATAATATCACCCCTAGGTATATTACAAAATTTCCAAGTATCCACTACGAAGGGGTAATATAAAAATAGATGCTTGATCGATTCCTCTGCCTTGCCATAGAGAACATAATGAGAAGGCCCATGGATGTTTTTTTCCTGAGGTTCTCAGCTATCAAATTTTCTCATGGAATAGCTCCCAACAAAAGATGTTGACCTTTGGAAGACCATCCTTGTTTCAAATTTTTTCCCATATTCATGTTGGAAAAGGAGAAGGGAGTTTCGTAATGAGCATAGCATAGCCCTCTTTCACTGTCTAATTTTTATTTTTTCCTCTAAGCCAAATTCGTCTATCCAATTTTCTTGTAGCAATAGGCGCAAACCCTTTTAGATGGTCTAGCATTGATTGAAAATGATGTAACGAATTCCTGGTAACATTCAAGGATCTCCACCCATTCCAATTTCCTTTCTCATCCTAGCTAGAGATGTCAACTAGATGGGTAAAACCTTGTTCCATCATCTAGTTTGCAAGAACCATAAATCCTTGTCAAAAACAAATAAATCAAAGAGGGGAGAGTGATCTTTCCACAAATGGATACGCTTCTCATTACTTGGTTTCCAACCTAGCTGATTCGTCAAAAGTCGGGTCGTGGTTTTTTAAAGCTTCCAAATTTTGGTACCTTTCCCTTCCCAAACTTCTCCTTCAGGTCCAAGGAGATGATTTTTGTGGAAGTAATTCCTCATAAAGGCCTTCTTCTACCATTCGTTTGAATCTGAGAGTAACCTCCAAACCAATTTGAAACCAAGAGCTAGATTCATGAATTCAGGGTCTTTAATTGCCAATCCCCCCACATTCCTTGGCTGCCTTACCATTTTCCAATTGACAATATGGAATTTGTTCTCAATTTTTTCCTCCCAGCTAGAGGAAATTTTGGATTAGACTACTTATTCTATGAATTATGTTCTCAGGAGCTAGCAAACCTAATCCCAAAAACACTGGAAGGGAGGAGAGAACCAATTTGATTAGAATAACCCTCCCAACTAGGTTCAGCCACCTTTCTTCCCAAGATTGAATCCTTTTTTTGATTTTCTACAAAACAAAATCCCAGTCTTCCCTAGACTCATGCTTAAAGGAAATTAGAATCCCAATATAGGAAAAGGAGTTTTTATTGATGTCAACCAGGAACCCTACCAATCTAGAAATTTTAGTAAAAATCACATCAAAGCAATTCCAACCAATTAATTGCCATTTATTTTTATTTATCAAACCTCAAGGAAGAAAAATGTAGCAATCCAATATCTTCTTAAATCTCGAGGCAATAACTAATGAGGCTCCACCAAGTAGGAGAGTGTCATCTGCAAACTGAGAGTGGTTGATTTCTCGAACATTTCTAGCAATGTTTATACTTGGAAGAGAACCATCAAACCTTGCAACATCAATATTTCTTCTTAAGGATTCAACCATTATTATGCAGAACAGAGGCAAAAACATACACCCTTGTCGAAGTCCTCTGGAAGCAACAAAGAAGGAGGTTGGTATTGCATTGATCAAAGGGGAAATGCAGGGGGCTCCAATACAAGAATTAATCCATAAAATGAAATATTTACCGAAACTGAATTTTTACAAAACAAGGAAAAGGAAGGAATGATTTACCCACCCAAAAGTGTTGTCCATGTTAGACTTAATAACCATTCCAGATTCTCACACCACCTTAGTCATGTGAATAGCTTCCTGAACCAGAATGATGTTATCAAGGATATGTATGTGCTGCATAAATACCCCATGGTTTTCAAAGATAAAGGAAGAGAGAAAAGGTTTGAATCTGTTGGCAATGATTTTGGTCAAGATTTTGTAAGAAGATTTTTAGAGCGAAATGGTATAGAATAAGGAAAAGTTGGACGGGTTTTCTTCCTTATGGGTTAGAGAACGAAAGGAAGAATTAGTGTTGCCAACAATTTTCTTTTTTATTTTGTTGTGGTTTAGCATTCTAAGGAGGTCCTTTTTAATAGTATTCTAATATATTCGATAAAAACAAATAGAGAACTCTTCAAGCCTAGGAGCTTTCTCAGGTTCCAAGGACCAGACCATTCTTCAAACTTCCTCCTCCTTAATGTCATCTAGAAGGGTAAGATTGGCTACAAGAGAAATCACCTAAGGTAAAGGACAAAGGAAGTCCTTAGCTCAATCAAGAGGAATCTAATGTTTACTGAGGAGATATTTTAAGAAGATTAAGGCCTCATCCTTGATGCACTCAAAGGAGAAAAATTTTGTCTTCCCAACATGATCTATTTATTTTATTCTATTTTGTGCCTCCCTTATCTTGGCTTACTTAAGAAAGAAGGAAGTAGGTATTTTAACCTCCAAACATTTTATTCTTGCCGACGTAAGGTGAATATCTAGATAGAGAGTTCCTTTTCATGTTGAATGTGCTTCTCCTCAATTGGTACTTCTTCCATCATTTTGTAGTGTTCCTTGATTTCTTGAACTTTGTCTCTCAGTTTTTTACCTAGAGGTTGATAGTTCTCCTTCCACCAATTCTTGAGCTCTCGTTTCAAATTATTTAGCTTGGATTCCCAAACAAATTTTGGGGAGCCTTGAACAGTGATCTTCCATGCCCTTACCACCAAATCCCCCACTTCTTCTGTTAGTCCCCAATCTGCATTGAACTTGAATGGAAGAGGCCCAACTTTTTCCACCTTCTTCATTTTGATCATAATAGTTCGATGATCACAATATCCTTGGGATTAAATAGACAAAGAACGATCAATACCTTTAAAAAAATAGCAACTATGAATCAAAAAATAGTCCAAGTCAGCTACAATCTATTGAGGATCGGTTCGTGTATTTGACCAAGTGAACTTGCCTACCTTTGGAATAACATCTAACAAATCTCAACTGTCTAATAAGTCTTCCATTATATCTCTGAATGGATCTGTCACTATAGATCCTCCTCTTTTTCTGCATTATTTAAAATTGTATTGAAGTTAACTCCAATCACACAATTATGACGCATATTCCCTTCCTTTAGAATTTCCAGAGAGTCCCAAAATTTCGCCTGTTGGGTGTGGAGCTTGATTATCTTATTTATCCAGGGTTATCGTTGCGCTCAACCCCAATTTGTAATGGGGTGGAAAGGTCGCCCATTTGATTGTCATTAGGGGGGTCTAGGGCGGGGCGGGGGTTCGGGGGAAACACCCCCAAAGTTAAAAATAGATGTTAAAGTCCCTTGTAAAATATTCAAATTTCATAGTCAATCTGAGTTGTTCATTAGGCGGATGATCTAATGGTAGGAATTATGTTTAATTTAGCATTTTTTTATTGAAGGAAACCCCTCACTATACATGAGGGAATTCTATTGTGGCTATATATATGTGTATTATGAGTGAGAAAGAGAGAGGAGACCATGTGAGAGTGGAGAGGAAATTACAACAAATCTTTTGTAGGTTGTATCTCTTTATTTTGTTGGATAATATAAAATGAAAGACTGGTTGTTTCTCCGTCAACGTAGCCCAAATTGGGTGAACTAAGTATATCTGTGTCTCTCTTTTTTAATGCATTTTTTGTGTTTGTGTTTCTACAATATTTTATGTGTTCCATTGCTATTGTAATATATAATTTTTTAACATCTAGTATTAGAGCCAAAGGTCTATTTAGTTGTTAGACTAACACGAGAGAAGGGTTCCTGGTTCAAGTGGGATCAATCGCAGAAGATGGTAGGTTTAGGGTCGAGAAATTTAATGGATAAAACTAGCTGCTGTGGAAAATGTAGATGAAAGATTATTTGTATCAGAAATATCTATACCTACCATTGAGAAGAAAAACAAAGAACTCGATGAGTATGACAGACACAAAATGGGATATTCTCAATAGAGAGGCACTTGGAACAATATGATTGTGCCTAGCAGTGTTGATAGTGTTTAATATTTAAAGGAAACGACAAAAAAGGGTTTAATGGTGCCATTTTCCAAATTATATGAAAAACCCTCTGCCTCAAACTAGGTATTTCTTATGAAGCATTTATTTAATATGAAGATGTCAGAAGATGGATTTGTTGCTGATCATTTAAATCAATTTAATACAGTTACCAGTCAGTTATGTTCTGTAGGAGTAAATTTTGATGATGAATTTAGGGTTGTCTTATTTTTATGCTCATTACCAAAAAGTTTGAATGGCTTAGTTATGGCCATTAGTAACACTTTCTTTGGATCTAGTACTTTAAAGTTTGATGATGTAGTTGGTGTTATCCTAAGCGAGGAAATGCAACGGAAAATCTCTGACGATACATCAGGTAATGCTTTGATTGCAAAAACTAGGGAAAGAAAAATGGAAAGACGAAAGAGCCCAAGATATCAAAGTAAGTCAAGGAAAGGAAGATCCAAGTCCATATTGCGGATAGTGTGCTGGAAATGTGGGAAGAAAGGATACCTGAAGAAAAACTGTAATTCTTAGAAGGGAAAAGAAGGAGAGGCGTAGCAAGAAAAAAATCATGAAGCGAATGTGATAGGTGATGTGTTGTAAGATGCTTTGATTCTTTCATTAAAAAATATTATTGATGCCTTGGTGGTAGATTCATGGGCCTCATTCCATGCCACACCTGATAGGAAACATTTTCATGATTATGTTCAAGGATATTTTGGACATGGTCATTTGGGTGATGAAAAACCCTGTAAAATCATTGGAATGGGTAAAGTTTTCATAAAACAACAAAATTGAAACCAATGGCTATTGAAGGAGGTAAGTCATGTTTTAGATCTAAAGAAAAATATAATTTCAACAAGGGAGTTGAAAGATGAAGGTTGTGTAACTACTTTTGTAGATAAAACCTAGAAGGTCACTAAAGGAGCCCTGGTAATAGCAAAAGGAGAAACGATTGGTACATTGTATTTATGCAATGGTATTTCTAATTATTTTAAAGCTTTAAACTCCACAGGAGCATATACAACATTTTGGCATCATAGGCTCGGGCACATGAGTGAGAAGGGGATGTTGATTCTTCACTCAAGAAATTTGTTGCCATGTTTGAATCATGTTGATTTGGATTTATGTGATAATTGTGTTTATGGAAAACAAAATAGAGTCAAATTCCTCAGAGTTGGGAAATAAAAGAAGAGTGAAAAATTAGAGTGTGTGCATATGGGGACCTGCTCAGGTATCATCTCTTGGTGGCTCTCGTTATTATGTTACTTTTATTGATGATGTAACCAGAAAAACCTGGATTTATTTTATTCGAAATAAATCTGATGTATTTGATACTTTCAAGAAATGGAAATCTTTGGTTGAGAATGAGATAGGAAAGAAGTTGAAGTATCTCTAAATCTTTCGTTGAGAATGAGATAGGAAAGAAGTTGAAGTATCTCAGATCAGACAATGGAGGTGAATATTTCAGCAAAGAGTTTGATAAGTATTGTTCAGAGCACGAAATTCGTAGAAAGAAGTCAGTTCTAGGAACACCACAAGAAAATGGTGTGTCAGAAAGGATGAACAAGACAATCATGGAGCATGGAAGGTGTATGAAATTGCATGCAGGATTACCTTTACAATTTTGGACAGATTTTGTAGATATTGTTGTTTATCTAATAAACAGAGGGCATTCAAATTCCTTGGATGGTGGTATTACAAAGGAGGCATGGAAAGGTAAAAAGGTAAACTATTCATTTTTAAAGACTTTCGGTTGTGAAGCCTTTGTCCACATTAGTAAAGAAAATAGTACAAAGCTTGAGGTAAAATCAAAGAAATGTACCTTTATCAAATATGGTGTTAATGATTTTGGTTATTGTTTTTATGATTATGAAAATCAAAAAATCGTTAGGATTAGAGATGTCATATTAAATGAAAGGGTCTTGTATAAATATCAAATGTAGGAAAAGAAATAGGAAAAAGAAAATAGAGAATACACAGTGCTTGATGAGATCACAAAAAAAGTAAAGGTGTTTGAAAATTATAATTATCAACAACCAGAACAATAACAACAATAGCAACAACCACCTCAAACACCTGAAAGTGGTGTTAGAAGATCTACCATGATAAGTAGACCCTCTGAACGATACTCACCTTCATTATATTATGTAATATTGTTAACTAATTCTGGTGAACCAGAATGTTATGAAGAAGCAATGTAGTTAGAAACTAAGAAGAAGTGGGAGCTAGCCATGAAAGTAGAGATGGACACCTTGGTACATAACCATACTTGGGAATTAGTCAGGTTTCCTGTAGGTCAAAAAACATTGCAGAATAAAAGTGTTTATAAGTTGAAGGAAGAAGATGGAGGTAGAAAAATGTATAAAGCTAGATTTGTGGTGAAGGGGTTTGCACAGAAGAAAGGTATAGACTTTGATGAAATATTTTCTCCTGTTCTTAAAATGAATTCAATTAGAACTATTTTAAGTCTAGTAGCAGCAAAAGATTTTCATCTTGAGTAGTTAGATGTAAAGACAACCTTTCTTCATGGGGATTTGGAGGAAGAGATCTATATGCAACAACCACAAGGATATGAGGTCAAAGGGAAAGAGAAACTAGTGTGTACGTTGGAGAAGAGCTTGCATTGCTTAAAACATTCTCCAAGGCAGGGGTATCTAAAATTTTATAGGTTTATGTCTGAACAAGGTTATACTAGATGTCCCTCTGATCATTGTGTTTATATCAAAAGCAAAAAATATGGCAGCTATATTATATTGTTATTGTATGTAGATGACATGCTTTTTGTAGGGTCTAAGATGCAAGAAATAAATGCGCTCAAAGGAAAATTGGAAAATTCATTTGCAATGAAGGGTTTGGGTGCTGCAAAACAAATCCTTGGTATGAGAATAACTAGAGATGGAAAAAATCATAAAGTAACATTGTCTCAAAGTGAGTACATACAAAAGGTGTTGGAAATATTTAATATGCGAAATGCAAAACCAATTAGTACACCTTTGGCTAGCCATTTAAAACTAAGTAAGGGGATGTGTCCCAAGACTCAGAAAGAGATGGATTATATTTCTAAAGTTCCATATACATTAGTAGTTAGAAGCTTAATGTATGCAATGGTCTACACAAGGCCTAATATTGCACATGCAGTAGGAGTTCTAAGCAGGTACATGAACAATCTAGGAAAAGAACATTGGATGGAAGTGAAGTTGATTCTCATGTATTTAAGAGGTACCACAAATCAAGAATTATCCTTTGGTGGTTCAAACATTGCTCTACAGGGATATGTTGATGTAGATATGGCAGGTGATAGAGATAACAAGAGGAGCACCACAAGGTATGTGTTTAATGTAGGTGGAGCAACTGTCAGTTGGGTTTCAAAAAATCAAAGTGTTGTTGCACTTTCAATGACAAAAGCAGAGTATGTTGTTGCTACATAGGCTAGTAAAGACATGATTTGGTTGCAAAGGTTTATGGATGAATTGGGTAAGAAGCAAGAGATGGGAAGGTTATACAGTGACAACCACAGTGATATTCATCTTCAAAGAACTCAAATTTTCATTCCAAGACTAACATATACATATCAAGTACCATTTCATACGGTCAATGTTGGAAGAATGATAGTTGAAGCTGGAAAAGATAGACACTAGCCAGAATCCCACAGATATGTCAACAAAAGTTGTAACTAGGGAGAAACTGACATTTTGTTCAGTTTCAATTGGTATTCAAGTATGATGCTGAAGATGAGAAACAACTAGGTCCAAAGTGAAATTATTGTCCAACAAATGAAACAATTGTGGAGTTGCTATAATCAGTCTTCAAGTGAGAGATTGTTGGGTGTGGAGCCTGATTATCTTCTTTATTCAGATGTATCGCCATGTTCGACCGAGTTCATAATAGTACAACAACATTTCCCATTTCATCACCATCAGGGGGGTCCAGGGGAGGAGATGGCAATTTTATGAGCGGCCGCACCCCCCCCCCCTAGGTGGAGGTTCGGGGGAAGCTCCCTCAAAGCTAAAAATAGATGTGAAATTGGCTTGTAAAATATTGTAATTTCATAGTCAATCTGAACCATTCATTAGGTGGATGATCTGACGGTAGGAGGAAACCCCTCGCTATATATGAGGGAATTCTATTGCGGCTATATATATGTCTATTCTGAGTGAGAAACAGAGAGGATACTGTGTGAGAGTGAAGGGGAAATTACAATGAATTTGTTGTAGGTTGTATCTCTTCATTTTGCTAGATAATATAAAAGGAAGGACTGACTCTTTCTCTGTGGACATTGCCCAAATTGGGTGAACCACGTATATTTGTGTGTCTCTTGTTTTATGTGGTTTATGTGTTTTTGTTTTTGCAATATTCTATGTGTTCCATTGCTTTGTAATACATAATTTTCTAACACCTCCTTTTCACTGTATAACACTGGAGCATAAATATTTATGAAAGGAATTTGTTCTCCAGTCTCTCTTACCTCTAGGAGAGACATCACCAAGAATTTCGTTTTTAGATTTTTCGCCAGGGAAAAATGCATATTTGACCAAAAAATACCCGAACCTCTAGAAGCTCCTTTGGACGATTGTATAGTCTCGGAGCACTCTTTCTAAAATACTTCAATATCTTTGATACATTTTGCCTCATCCAATTTTGTTTTTTAGAGAAGAACAACCATTGGAAATTCTTGCCTTATTATGTCTCACACAACTAGGTTTTTAGTCGCGTTACCTAGTCTCCTTATATTCCAAGGGATAAATTTCATTTAGAAGACGTGACTTGACCAAGCCCACCATCCTTTCCTTCCTTATTTTTAACTACCATTCCTTTCATAATTGTTGTAATAACTATTTGACTTCCCAATTTTTTATTCAAGTCAACTTATTTTTCCCTTAGAGATTTTTTCCTCGGTCTTTCTTGTTTTTTGAGCTCTCAGTTTCCTGGCTGCTACAGTCATTTTCCCAAGTTAAGCTTTGAGTCATATGACGAGTGATGATTCTACCTATTTCCTCACCCCCAATCCTTGGAAGTTCACATGAGGATTTTGACGCCAGGGCCACCTTTAGGGGGGGAGGTATCAAAATTGGTTATTTTGGTTGGACTACATTCTACTACTATTTCACCCTCCTTCATTCCATCTATTGCCTTTTCCTTTTCATTTCTTTTGTCTTCTTCTTGCAGCATGGGTGTTTCTTCTACCTCCAGAGAGGAGATGAGAATGATAAAAGGGTAAGAGGAAGGAGCTGTGATATTACCCATAGTTCCTTCCATTTTTTGAGACACTCCTTTTCCTTTTAGACCTTTCTTTTGCTTCTGCCATTGCTCCTCATAGGGAGATGAGATATTCACATGTTTTTACTCAGCTTTAGAAGAGTCACTTGCAAAGTGACCATAGTCATGACAGTGTTGACATTTAAATGGATTTGCTCATAATCCAAAATTTGTTTGTGCTTCCATTCTCCCAAGTTTAGGTTAATCTCTGTTCATAAGCCTTTTTTCAAATCAACTTCCACACATATTTTAGAACACAAAAATTGGGAACCCTTGGGTTCAAATTTATCCAAGTACTTTCCTAGACCATTTCCAATAGCGTTGAAGTAATCATCGCTCCAACAAGAGATGGGAAGCCTAGGGAGCTTAACCCATACTAGAATAGCAGTGGGAATCCCTTCATTTAGATTGAAATCCAAGGTCCATTTATTCAAATACATACCTATTGATCCAAAAAAATAAGGCCCATTTCGAAACACAACGGTTCTATCTTCTTTGAATTCGAACAATAAAATGAAGAATCCATTTCCCACAACAAATAAAGCTATCTCTCCTTTCATCATAGGTTTCCAGGTTTTGCTTAACCAAAATTCCATAGACCTAGGGGAAGGCCACATACAAGTGAACTTTCCAATAAGAGCACATTCTGTGTAAACTAAGGAACTTTTTCTAGCATCATCTGAAAGGGTGACATTTTTTACCTCAACATTCTTCTTGACAAACTTGGACAGTGTCTCCATCAGATGCATGCACTTGGAAAGAGAATCCACCATGGCTTGAAAAGGCAAAATCATCATAGGTGTCAAAGAGGGATGGAGGGGGAGAAACCCCCTCTGTAGAAGCCATTGGAAGAGTTAGGGAGGACAGAGAGTTGAGATGGAGCAAAGACCAACAACCCTAGCGGCCCGAACTAATATAATATTATTTACATGTTTATTAACCAAATTTTAAAATAAAGTTTTTAATATAATAGAATAAATATTAATATTATTTAAATTTATTTTTGTAATAGGTATGTTATGTTTTTTTTTTTCATTTTCATACCTTTAAAAAGCCTAATTACATTAAAAAATAAAAAAAAAAGTTAAACAAATATTCATATAATTCATTTTACAATTTTATCATTGTTAACCAGTAACATATCATGACATTAGAATATTTTATATGACATTTTAAGCCATAAATACCACACATAAAATGTTGATATAAAATATTACGTTTTAGAGGACGAGACTATTTAAAATATGTAAGAGGTTCAAATGATAATGCCTTGATGGCAAGTCTGCGCTTTTAATACAAAGTAATAACGCCCTAATATGATTAAGAATTTTCAAAGCAGATTTTGCATTTTTATATAGTTACTAAACCGTACTTTTAGTACAAAACAATCGTGATTTAAATTCCACATCTGTATTTTTGATGTGGGCTTTGTATTTTTCATATGGCTATTAGACTGAAATAACAAATTAAATTAAATTAAATTAGCTTATATATAAATTAAAGTATCTTTTTATTTATTGTTTAGTCTAAAAATTTGGTGAAAATTAATTATGTTCATCATTGCCAAATAATCCAAGCATGTTTAAATATCAATTTTGAATGGATGAATTTTTAGAAATTATTATTTCAAAATTGTATGACTTAGGTAAAAAAATCCTACGGGAAATTAGGTTAGAAAGTGACTGTGTCAATGTTGATATGAAATATTAATATCATCATTTCAAATAATTCAATAATCAATAATAAATTTATCTCATTCACTCATACTTAATTCAATAGTACAATGGTTTATATGATAGATCTTTTTTGGGGCAAAATTCTCTAATTTTGCATACAATAGGCAACTACTTTGTCCCATTTTGTCTTTATTGCTTTTTACATTGATTTAGCTATATATAAACAATTATAGTGTGTCATTTTTTAAATGATGAATTGATGCACTTGTAATTAGTCATATTGATGCTATAATCACAATAGAGAGTGAATATTGAGCAACATCATTCATCCTTAACGAATCCATAATTCAAGGAATATATGCATTATTTGAAATCATAATATTTCTTTTCATTTAAATTTGACAAATTTAATTAAAAAAATAAATTATAAACTTAATAGAAATTGAATTATGAGCATTTCCTCATTTAGATTTCAATTTAACATTATGATATGTTGTAGAGACCAAAAAAAATTTCAATTTATATTTTTGAATTTTTAAATTGATACATTAAATACTATTAAATTTTTAAATAAATAATATAAAAATTTTTCTTGTTATCACTCTCTAAATAGTCATTTATTTATATATATTACCTTAACTTACCATGAGATGCTTTAGTTATATTAAAAGGAATTAGTAAAGAAAAATGGTTAAAGAAATATTCATATAATTCATTTTACAATTTTGTCATTGTTGGGAGCACTTCTTACAACACATCATGAAATCAAAACAATTTTTTTAAACTAAGTGGTAGGGAACACTAGCTATGCTTCTTTGTTACATAAAAAGGTAAAAATGCAAAAATAGGTAAGTTTTAATCAAAGGGGATGTAAAACTTTTATTTAAGTGTTGCATTGTTTAACCATTATGATAGGTTTTAGGAAATATAAAATAAGAATTTCTTTGGTTTGGGAGATTTATTTGAGATATTTGTATATGAAATTAGTTATAATATAAATTCATGGATTTTTTTTTCAATTTTTGACTTATTATATATTGGTTGAGATTAAATGTCTTAAGGTAATTTTTTTAAAGGTTTTAAAAATGTTTTTATCATTTTTTTTAACCTCATGTGTTAATTTGATGTAGAATATGAAAGAAATTACAAATATCCTTCACATTCTATTAAGAAATATCAATGAAATGTTTTAACTATAACAATTTATTTATTTATTTTCAACTACTTTATCAACACACACATTTTTTCCAAAGAAAAAATACAGTGATTTTATTAAAGCTAACAAAATTACTTGAGTAGAATACAATGTGTCGTATTCTAGCCATCTGTATAAGGTTAACATCTAGAGGACCAAGAGGTTTGTTCTTGTATGATGAGTAGTTGATTATGAGAATCAAAATATAAGGGAACATCAACTAAATATCATATGAATCTATTGCATGTGAGGCAAACATTGATCCTCCCTTGTGGTATATATTTTACAAGTTAGTAAAAAAAATAGAACATCAATATTTTCTTGGACATAGTATTTTCACTGATGAAAATCAGAGCGTCATGATGTCAAAGGGGAAGTCTAGGGAAGCAAAAATGTCATTAATGAATGAAGGAAAGAAATATGATAGTCAAATCTCTTGACAAGCTGATATGAATTTCTTGGCTACTGGAATTAACCAAGATCTTTTACTTTTGTGATGTTACGATAATTGCATGTGAAAGAGTATGAAAAATAACATGTGTATAATTTAAAGAAGAAGAAACATAAAGGCAACTATCAAATAAAAGAACACACACAACTTGATAATGGAGTTCACCTAGTGTGGGTTATGTCTATAGGCCTAATGTCAACAATGGAGAGGCCTCTTCATTAGTTGTTGCAAGATGATGATTAGTACATGATGTATTCTTTGTCAATACAAGGCAAAACTCTCTTAACTAGAGTGACATGTCTCCCCATGAGACACTCTCCTATGAGAAATCTCACTCATAAAATCTCTCCTTCAACATGAAAAAATACCAAAGCTCTCACATGAAGTGGTATACAAAGATCCTCCAACAAAATGGAAAACAAGGATCTCAACATCAAATCATTATTCAACAAAAATCAAATGAAGACATGGTATCAATGCATCTTATACCTCCACTTCTAGGGATGGCCTAAAAATGGGCTCCTCTGCTAAAGAAACAGACTACACAATTGAATTCCTAGCAAAACATTATGAAATTTGACTGTAAATTTAACCCCTTTTTGACTTACTCAAATTTGGGATCCCAAGGAATCTCAAAGATTCTTCAAAGATTCTCTTTTGGTGGCTGACTTAAATTTAGCTTCTCAGGTGAAGAAATTGATAATAGTATCATGTTCCTCATGAAAAATTGAGAAAAATGAGTACAAAGTCAGCCTAGTTTCGATTCAACGCAAATTATTACGTCAAGGTTCCACCTTCATGGTGCCGCCCTCAATAGTTTGTCTCTAGAAAATCTGCGGCTCATATAAAAAATATGTCAGTGCCGTCAGACTCCTGTAGAAATTCTAGTTCATTTGAGTATCAACTTAGCATAATTTTGAACCTGCAAAAATCAGCCCTCAGTGAATCTTTTTTATTCCTTAATGATTCTAGATGAAGGAATATTCTTTGTCTCGATAATTATGCCCACTCGTAGTTCCACAATGTTCGGTGTCATGCTATTTCCCCCTTGCGTACAAATGAGTCTTGATTATTTTATAGAGGTTTCAACAGATTTACCAAGGATCTCCATTGGCATGTCGATTAGATGAATTATATTAAGTGCAAGTGGTTTGGGGAGGTCATGGGATCAAACCCCGCGGGACTCCCATTTTGGCGAGTTGGAATTTTGAAATGGTGTGAGTGGTTGTGGTTGTGGTTATTTGGAGGGTCATTACTAGGCGGGTTGGCCAACGGCCGGCGCGAGTTCGATACTGGTCGGCCTTGTCACTTCTGGCCTGACCGTTGGGCCGATATTTATATATGGTAACAGGGATGGAGGGGTTTGACTACCTACCACCCATTTGATTTATTGTGATATGTTGGGGTGGGGTGGCATTGGTGATGGCACACCACCCCTATTTCGATATTTTATTTTTATTTTTATAAACAAGTGGTCAAAAATCGTTCACATGATTTCAAGCATCATCGACAAAATTAAAGAGGCGACAATTTCTCCCTTTTCGACCACCAGAATTCGTCACCATGAAGTGCCAATTTTTGGCCTCGTTTGTGGTCACCAAATTTAGTAGCTTTTCCAGATTGACCTATCTTCCAAATTTAGTTAGCGCTCTGCTAACTTTAGCAAGAGGGCCTAGTTTGACCAAAACTTTGACTGGTCATAACTTTCACATATGATGTCGGCTTGAAGTGTTGTTTGCATCGTTGGAAAGATTGTGACGAGCTCTTTGATTTGACAATATTTTAATTAAAATTCAAGGACTTTTATTTTTGAGCCTTTGATGAGCCTTCTTTGATTTTTTAGCCTCTCTGGAGTTACCTAGATCATTCCTCCCCACTGTGGAGATTTTGGTCCTTTAAAAGCATGAACAAGATTTTCAACCTGTTGTTATCCCTTGCTTGTACAACAAGTGCCTGAAAAAGCTACACTTCCTTCTCCTTCACCTTTTTTCTTTAGAGCCATAGTTGATGAATCGACACCTATAATCTCTGCAAACCTGTAGTACCTCTTGCAAAATACATGTTCAAATTCAAGACCTATCATGACCCAATCAATCCCCATACTTTTCAAGAGTTTATAACACACTCTTTGGTCAATTTTACATCAAAATCATGATTAAAACCAATATCCTAGCTATCAGCAAAAAGGTCATGGGATTTGGGAGTCAATACTTAAGTTAAAGTGTTGGGCATGATAAAGGATTGAGGAAAACTATAAAAGGGAACTTAAAATATTGAAAGTTTGGGTAACACATTTGATTTAACAAGGTGTGATTATTCTTTAACCTTTTTTCATTTTTAGCTAGCTAAACACCCCAAGCCAAGGTTAAGGGAAAGTCCTTGTAGGATTTTGTGCCCTTGTCTTTATGTCATATTCTTAAAGTTGCTTTGACTGTATCCAATTTAGGAAGAGCCATATAAAGATTTCGGATTTGGTAGGAAATTTGTATTTCTGCAGATATTTCCACCACAAGATCAATGAATAATTGAATCCTTCCATAGACAAAGCCTTATACCCAATTCTTGGTTCTTATCTCCTTGAGGCATTTAAAGACTAAAGGAACTGATGCTCGTCTTAATTGATGAAAACATTGTACTCCCTAATTAATGTTGTGTAGGAATTCTAGGTCTTGATGTAATTTGCAATATGATACATATATTTCCAAAAACAAATTGTTTTTGTTAGCAAATTATCATTTGGCCTCTTGCAAATTTTATGAGGGTATATATACCATTAGATTTGAGGTGACGAATGAGAGGTATGGGAATACTATGATTGTTTTTTCTTCCAATTTAGGGATCAAGACAGTCTAGGAGCTTTCCTCCTTTCAAATTTTGCATAATAATAACTTCCCAATTAATGGTAAACTGGTAATTTGGGCTTCCAAATGATAGAGAAATTCTAGAATTTTTTATATAGGACCTAGAGCTAGTATTCAATGGAGAGGGTTCCAAGATATTTATCTTTTGTAACTTGTGCCCAAAGGCCTTGACCTTGGATGGTACTATAGACACTCTTAGCCACTAAAGCTTTGGAGAAGTGAAATAGGTTTTTTTATTCCAATCCCCATTGGATTTTTAGGATATCTAGGTTTCTCCAAGAGACTTGATCCATTCCCATATTCTCCTAGTATCTTGTTTAAATGAAATGGTAATAGATTTGGCACAGTTTTACAAAGATCCCTTTGAAATTCTAATCAAGTGACATCTAGTATACCATGTTAGCCTCCAATATTGATTTGACTAAAACTAATCGACCATTGTGTGAGATCGAGATCTGCTACACCATGTGCTCAATATTATTATTTTTATCTCTATTAGGGGGAATTGTCAATCCCATTTGAGGTATAAATTTTCCTTAAGTTTAAACTCCATGTACTTAAAATGGGTCTCAAAGGAAAAGGAAATGAAGTGGAAAATATGATTAAAATGGAGTTTCTCAAGCTTAGAGAGGCCCAAGCTGATTATCGATGATGTGGAAAATTTTACCACCACACCCATAATTGTGTAAAATAAATATAGGATTTCCTTTATTTTATCCACCACACACCTTGAACTATCACACAAAATAATAATTTCATCCACAAAAAGTAAATGTGAAGCAAAGAAAGTACTTCTAATTAAGATACCTTTAAAGATGGCATTTGTGGATGTATCCCTGCATATCCCTTTTGCAACAAGGAGGAAAAGAAAAGGGGAGAATGTGAATCCTTTTTTAATGCCTCTATTGGATTTGAACAAGGCTGAAGCTGACTTGCTGATTAAGACTACAAAGGTTATCATACTTGTGCATGGTATTATCCAAGTGACAAAGTGAAAATTGAATAAATGAATGAGAATGAGAATTGGGAAGAGCTAACTAAATTGATCTAAGGCCTACTATAGGTCAACATTGGAATTGATGGCCTTCACATTTTTTGTTTTAACAAAGTGGAAACCCATTTAAGAAACACTAATCACCTCATTATTTGGAATTCTTTAAGGAACCCAAACTACTATAGAGAAACTTATTTCAAGAGAGTTTCTTTTAGTTTGTGAGGGATTATTTTGGAGATGATGTGAATATTATTGCAAAGAGATATTGTATGGAATATCTCAAATTCTATAAGTTATTAGTCTTTTGAACAAGTGTGATTAAAGTAGCCTTGAAAGTAGTTATGAATTTCCTAGAGATCAGAGAGGGTGATACTACCTTATGAAGGCCATCTAGTATGAAGTCATAACAACAAAGAAAAAATTCTATGTGTATCCCTTCTATCATAGGGTTGTTATATTTTTTGAAAACTATGAAGGGTTTTGAGAAATTATTATTTTCCCACCTTGACCATGAGGTATTGATTGTCTTCTAGGACTAGAAATATAGGAAATAATTGGAAATACAAAGGATTTCATCTACAGTAACTCAATCAACCTCTTTAAAGAGGGGTTTAAAAGAGGTGACTCCTTTTGAAGCAATATGAGTGGAATTATTAGACAATGAACCATCCCCTCTATTTTTCTTCTACAAGTTGATGTTTTCCTGACACTCTCCAAATTGATAGAAAAATTGTGTATTGTCATCACCTACCTCAAGCCAAATCATCCTACCTTTTAGGTGTCATTCCTTTTCTTTTTTTCCATAAGCATCTTTCATATTTTGTTTTCTAGTTCGAAGAGCTCATCCTTTTATGAAATCATTAGGTATCCAATCCATCCATAAAGACGCTAGTATTTAAGGATTCATCAACTTCCTAAAGGAGTTTATCATCCCTTTATCAACTTTCCTTAATCATCAAATCACCAAAAGACTACCCCTTTTCAAATTTCAACGAAATTGAATTTCTGCGAATTCATATAGAGAATTATTGAAGGGAAGCCTTGAATTCTTCAACATTTGAATGGAATTTCCTTATTTGAGTCATTTAAGGTTTAGTTTCAATGGGTTGGGATACTTTCTCTATGTGGGAGCCAATTCTAGTAGAATTATATTATGGTCAAAGTCCCCTCCAACTAATGCCCATTACTAAATTCTAAGTAGTTGACACATTTTATGATTTAGATCTCCCCAATTCTTTTGTCCAAGTGAGGATATGCTTGGTTAGATTGATACCAAGGATACCGATTTGATCCAAAATCTTGATAAAAAAAATCTGATAAAGAGTCAATTTGGGATACTAGCCCCCCAATCCTTAAAATCATCAAGAGTGAAATGTTATGTCCGTACAAAATTATTATCCCTTTCCTTATCCATTATTAGGTGAAGAGATGATCGTAGGATTCCAAATGATCCAAGTAGATTCCATAGGCATTCAAAAATTAAGTTATTTTCCCATTTCAATTGAGAAAATGGAGATTTCCAACCCTAAATTATGAGCCCATGACTTAGAGAGGGTAAAATCACCAATATTCCGACCTATAAATTAGCCCTCTTGAGTGACCTAAGGCATCCAAAAAACTAAAGGCCACCATTTTATAAGCTTTGAGAGATCTTAAACTTTTATATCATTCTATCATGAGTTGTTACAAAAGAAAATATAGGTGTTATGAGTTTCTATTAACCTCTTGAGAGCTAATTCCGTAGAGGGATTGACTAGCCCTCTTTAATTGAGAGAATAAAATCATTCTATAGCTCCCTTAAGGGTGTAGGCTCTAAGGACCTTTATTAACAATTGTTTTCTTCCAATTTTCATTTCTAAATCAACTTGCTTTTGGGTTATGGATAAGTGACACTTTCTACTTTCTTTCTCTACCTTAGGGATTTTTTCTTCTAGGTATTTGAAGCATACTTTAGAGATTCATTCGAAATTCCCATTTCCCTTATTACAAGGTCTAATATTATACTTTGGGTCTTCAAAAGAAGTGAAGTCTTCTTTGATATGCTAACAAGATGTATATTTTTCTTTGATATCCTTCTCATTAAAGTCTATTGAGAGGAAATGATAAGGGTTAGGGGGTTTTAAGTTTTAGGAGAAGGATCCTCCTAACCCATCTAGGGGGATGGGTGAATTAGGATGAGGGTTCAAAAACCTTAAGAGGTTGAAGAGAAAATCTCCTTATATATTTCTAGGACCATATTCTAAATCTACTTTCCAAGTTCAAAAATGAAAATGACTAATGGAGTAAATAGGAAAATGGAGAGGAGAGGATTCTTACCAAGGGTAGATGATCTCTCATTTTCAAGTTACGGAGTAATCTCGTAAGTGAATCCTACAATTTGATCCCAAGAATACTTACTGAGTGGTCTAAACCTTAAGCATCTTCCATCAAAATTACTTGTAAATAGACAATAAGCGATAGGGTGTGTATTCTTTGACAAGAGGAGGTGGATATTATATCCTTTCTTTGCTATAAAATCAAGTGCACAATCACAAACTAAGTGCTTATACTCATTTCACCTTCCACACTTGAAGGGAACTCCTTCATATTTAAGTATTTGATGAAAGAAATTAGGACCTTTCAGTGCTAATAGAATCTACTAATCCTTTAATGGGGTTAAGGCACACAAATATTCTCACCATCCCATATATCAGGATTCTCATAATCATTTATCCCCCCGAGGCCCATGAAATTACCAATTTCCTTTAAGATTTCCTTGAATTAAAAAATCAAAATGAGATTAAGAATTCTAATTTAGACAAAGTTAAATTCTATATATGAGTGCATGTCAAATTATAAATGACATTTTTTTTAAAAGAAAATAAATATAATAGCTCCATTTCCATCAATAAAACAATATTTTATCTATACGTTGAGTAGCTTAAATGGAATATGCTAATCAATCTTTAATTAGAACCATGATTATATATATATAGAAATAGAAATATCATGATTATGTGTATGAATTATTATCATTTAAATTCATTTTATATAAGATATGTGTATTATATTTGTTAGAAAAAATATTAGTTGTATTTTATTAATAAAAATAGAATTATAATATTAATTTATTATAAATTATTAATTATTTAATTGAATTGATATAAGTTTTATTAGGGCTGGTAGTTGATCTAACACTGCATTTATATATTATACAACATTTTCTCATATTAAATTATATATAAAATTAATAATTATTTTTTTATTAATATTTTAGGATTAAAAAATTGAAAAGTCGCATCTCAAAATTGAAAAACGGTAAATGTTTTTCATAATTGATTGACATAGAACATTTTCAAATGAAAAAAATTCAAAACTTAGGACATCCCACATGGAAAGGATTAAAAATTAGATATCCCAAAATGGTGAATAATTAATCTCGTTCAACTGGTTCAGTTATGTTACTTTAAATAAACCTATTTAAGTATGATTCAGCTATGTTATGTTTTGACCTTTTATGAAATGCTTTATGAGTATTTTCATACCACCCATATGATTTCAAATTAGTTATGCTTCTCATCTCTACTCCCTGTCGCCCATGAAATAGATGCCTTATTCCTGAGCATAAATCTACACAGACAAGTCCATACCCCATACAGAAATGGCTTGTTCCTGACATTCATAATGCAAGTACACAGATTATGTATATAAAACCAATGGAGCACAACCTATCTTTTAAGCCCGTGTTATAAGCATTATGGGCCAAAATTCCTCATCTCTATTTATTTAATTCTCTTTGTATGGGCCTCGCTGTCACTACAAACATAACTCCGCTATAGAAGCCTGCATAAACTCTCTGTACAAAGGTTTTTATTCCTATTGCTGCGCCTCTTTGTCATTACAACTGCATAGGCAATTGAAAGGGCCCCAGAAGATAGCAAATGAATGGTGTGAAGATTCCGCTAAATAATTCACTCTTCATCCCTCTAAGGCACTGAGGACTACCCTGCAATGTAATTTGAAATATCACTAATGGCTACAGCATTAGCCTTCTAAAAAGACTGACCAGTCAAATATTGAGAAAACCTAATGTGCTATTGCATGAAAGACTGACCAGTCATACACAGTCGGGCTTCTCGGTTCTGCTCTCGGGGATTTTTCAGATTTCTTCTTTGCAGCAGCAGTAGGGACGTTATTATTGTACTTATTACTTCGCCATGGATTCTCTGGCTCTCGTGTTGTCACTGTCAGACAATTTTCCAAATCCAGCGAAACATTTATAAATGCAGTCTGATTTTATTTGATGATTGTCATGTAAAACAAAAAGAAAGAATTCAATGAATGGCACGGTGCAAAACTGACCGAAAGCAGATCAACTCTCGACTTACGAGAACATGGTGAGATTGTAGAGTTAGAACCCGCAGGGGAAGATGGATTGTTCATGGAGGGCGAACGAAGATAAGGAGACTTAATAATGGTGATACTATGTGTTACTTGTATGTCCTCGTCATTCAATCGCTGAAATTCTACTGTTGCTGTGCGTTCCCTCAATATTCTCAAACACACTTTCCCCTCTACAAATATTCCACCACAGAACATTAATTCACTTCAAGCTTAAATGTGCACATCAAACCCAATTAAATTCTGCATTTCAAATCCAAATTCAAATATGTATGCAATTTAACGGTACTGCAAATCTACCAACCTGGAGCGGAGGCAGTTGCCATGGCAGAATTAGTTATAGTTGTCTTCCTGAGTTTGCCTAGTCCACTGTCAGGGCAAGGGCCAGCCAGACTATCGTCCCACAACTTATCCAATAACCCCATTACACTTACTTCAGTGTCTGCCAAACAGATATAATTATCCAGAGATTTTGTTATACCAATGCCTGCTCCAAGATTTGGCTTTTAAAGGAACCGAAATAATGGATCAAGATTTGGATCAGTGTTGCCAAATTTACAGGTAAGCCGAATTGGATATGCCAAATCATTTGATGCGTTCTTTGTTGTTTATATGTTACGTGTTTTCGGTGACTTGTCAACTGCCTACAGGTTAGGTAATAAGGTGAATGGACCCAAGCGATGAAAAATCTGCCTAACCCAATTTGCCACCGACGTGTAATGGAGCGCCATGTCGTTTCTGTTCACTTGGTAGGGACTGGTGGGTTCTAGGGCTTTGATTTTTCGGAAACTCGGGATGATTCATGCTCGGGCTTATCATAAAGAACGTCGATGTTTCGTCACCTGGGTCACAGACACAGATGGAACGTAAAGGAAAGGAAATATAACCACAATAATTGAAAACCAATATATGAAGGAAATTGATCCACGTCAGTTTTTATATTTGTCTTACATCATAGATGCTAATTTTATCTATCGAAATGTATGAAGGTGAGTTATCCTTATAAAATTTAGGTTTCTAAAGCTTTCAAGTCGATATGGTTGGTTATTTTAAACAATTGGCGTGACTTTGTTCGATAAAGTGGGGAAGCTTGTGGGTTTTTTTTTTTTGCATATTTTTTGAAGCTTATGTGTTTTTGTTTGTTTGTTTTTTTCATCTTTTTGAAGTGTGTTGTTCTCTTTGCATTGTATTGTATATACTTGTAATTTTATATGTATTAATAAATTGTATCATATTAGATTTGAGATTTTTGTGATCCATATTGTAGATAAATGTCTTTCGGATTAATCAAATCATTAAGATTTGATTGTGAGTTGTTGCACGAGATTATCATGAAGATGGTCAGTGGAATGGATGAGTGTGGAGTGACTCAACCTGAGAAGAGAAATAACAGATGGTAAAACACATTAGTGGATTCAAGGAAGTTGCATAGCTACATGGACTTGGGAACATGGTTACAAATTGAGGTCAAAGTAATGGCAAGGCATGAGGATAGTGGAATTTGTAAATGACTAGATAGTAATTTAAAAAAATTACTTTTGAGATGTTTTTTTTTAACTATATGTGAATGGACATAAGATTGTAAGCCTTGGTAAGGCATGCATATCTTTAACGAGAATTATTGTTATAATATAATTTAAGGAGGAGGAAATGAGTTTTCTAACAAAATGTGACAGGATTTGAATGTGACACTCATTAGTTGTAAATGACTTTGTTACAAGGTTGAAGAAAGAGCTCTAAGCCAAGATGAGCTTAATCGACTACTTTAGGTTTTTATTGTCAAGGCAAATAATGATACCAATTTTATGTAAAATAATTTAAGTGTGGAGTTAGATGGTGAAGAAGCCTATTGTGAACATTGATTCAAAGTATGCTTCATATTATTGTTTATATTGGAGTTCAAGTTAGTGCCTAAACAATGTTAGAAGAAATTTGAGAAAATTCATGTACAATTCTTATTAGAGGAACTAGGATATATGATACAAACCTCTTACTTTATGATGTTTAAAAAAAACAAGTATGAGTGGAATAATGATTGCACAGCCAAAGATAAAGGTTGATAGTGTAATGAGATGAAGTGGATTAAAAAAAGAGTAATTAAGCAGGAGATATTCTCAATGAACCACTAGCCATTCTAGACTTGCCATAAGATAGGGTGATAGAGATGCGGCAAGAACAAGGCTAGAAAATGATAATATATCACTATAAAAACAAGTTAATGATTCTTATATAGAACAACATTACTTTTAAGAATAAATCTTTAAACATAAGGAAAACTTATAATTTGTCAATTTTCATGCTAACATATTATCCTTTAATCCTTTAATATTGGAAACACAGAGTGAAAAAATATAAATCAACAAAAAAATATATATTCACATTTTAAAAACAAGGAAAACTGAAAATGAAGTGATTATTTCACTACATTTTCTTGCATATAAACAATTAAGAAAAAATGCTCAATTTTATATGAATACTTTTTTCTTTTAGTTATTAAATTTTCCAATAAAAACAAATTTACAATTATATTAATAAATATTTAAAACACAAAAAAAAACTAAATTATATATTAAAATACAAAATATAATTTTTTTTTTTTTTTTTTTTTATAATATTTCAAATAGTATTCCATTTTTATAATTCATTTAATTTCTATCCATTTTTTTTTAATTTCATTTATTTTTAAATAATATCTTGTTTTGTTTTTTTTTTAATTAATTAATTTATTATTATTATTTTTTTTAACTTCTATTTTTTATTATTAATATGATAAGTTAAAAAGAGAAATATATAAAAACGCTACTTGGATAATAACTAGAGGAGGAAGAAATAAAAAACACTTAAAATGTTTATTTGAATAATTGAAATCAGAACTTTGAATGTTCCCGGAAAGTATTTAAAATTCTTTCTAGTAAAACCAAACCTCTCAAATGTCTAGTACCTATAAATCTTTTGACACTCTCCTAGTATATAACTTCAACTCTCTATTTCATGACAAGCATCATACCACTTAGTTTTCACCCAGCCTTACAAAAGAAAACATACACCTTCATTACCTCTTAGGATACTCACTGTGTCGTTACTTTTAAATATGGATTACTATCCAAGTTTATGGAGCTGTCCCTCTAATAATTTCATTTGCTTATAGGAATCCAATTTAGAAGGAAAAAAATCACTTCACTAAAAAAACCCACAAATAAGATTAAATATGTGGTTATGATATTTTTATAATTCCATATATCCTGTATGGCTCCATGTTGTAAAATAAAATATTAATTATTTAATTACATGAAAAAGGTGGATTATTGAGAACGAAAACGAGGTTTGTATTATAATGTGTTAATTATCTACGTAATTCTTTTTTAATATATTTATTCCTCCACAAATTACATGATAGAGTGTTGATTTGCAATAGCTTTTTTTTTTGGGGATTTGTTTTTATTTTAATTATGTAATAATATTTAAAAAGTAGTCACGAACATTATAGAGTGTTGATTTATAATGGTTTTGTTTAGCTTATATTAAAAAGCTAATATATGACTAATTTTTATGATAACAAGGAAGAGTAGCTCTATAAACTATTATTAATTTTTAAAATAATGAAAAGAGTGTACATGATTATTTATAAAATGTCATGGATATTTTTGTTAGAATAGTTGACTCACACTAAATTTCATTAAGTTGTAGATTTTTTTAATGTTAATTTTATTTGTATTCCAGATTTTTTTAGTTAGATATTTTTTTTTTTTAATTAATTAATTTCCTAAAAAAAAGAAATAAAAATAAAATAAATATATTTTCTTTTTTAGGAAATTTTAATGTGAGAAAATTTAGGTAGAAGGTGAGGTTTCTCTACTTTCTTTTTCTAGCACAAAAAATGTGAAAGTATAAAGAAAGAGGTACTCTCTATGGAGTTACTTATGGCCTCTATGCCTGCTATAGAGACTGAACCCTCTCTATTTTCTCTCTACTTTCAACTCCCATTTTCTTTGCTCAACTATGGAAGAAAATACAATATTAAAATAAAATGGAACCCCTACTCCTTGTAGTGACATGACATATGACATAGCTAGATAACAAACTAGGGATAGGGTTTTGATCTCTCAACTCTCAATTCGAGTTATAGGTATGAAATTTCTAGAGTTTTCTTCAAAGTCCACACATGGCTAGCCTCATATGCATGAGTAAGGGAGCTGCCATGCTATTCAACACAATAAGTCAACTTGTGGGAGATAAAACTTTTTCATACACACTCCATCTAACATTACTCTTACACCATTGGAAAGGTCTAGTGTAGAATAGCTTTAGTGGTTTGGTGAAAGAAAGAAATTTCGAACCCCAAAAAAATTGTTTATGGAAACTAAATGCCTACAAGGTTTAGACCCTAATTCTCTAAACTTGGACTTACTTGTAAAGATGACCCTACGGTGTGATTTCTCCAATTTTTTCCACTTTGAAAATCCAATTCAAATCAACCTATCATTCAATAAATATTGTTTCTAAAAGTTTTCTTTCCACTTACATGTGTTTTTAGCTATGTATAATTTTATGGAGAAGTGTAAGATCACCAAAATAAGTATAATTTTATGGAGAAATGTGAGATGTCAGCAATTTTTTTTTTTTACTTTTTTGATATATGAAATATAATTACTCACTATGTATAATTTTATGGAGAAGTGTAAGATCACCAAAATAAGTATAATTTTATGGAGAAATGTGAGGTGTTAGTAATTCTTTATTTTTACTTTTTTGATATATGAAATATAATTTTCATGTTGATAGGATTGTTTCTTTTGGAATAGGGATTTCACAATTTTAATTTAAATATCAATAATTAGTAGCACAACCACATAAATTATATGATTGGTAAACATCTATAAGCATCAATCCATGATAAGTATCAATCTAGGATAAACATCAAAACACTTCATAATATATCTCAAATTTTAAAAATAAAAAAGAAATCACAAAAATTAATTAAAATTGTAATTTATCTATTATCTATTATTATTATTATTATTGTAAAAAGAGTTAAGATGTGAATGAAATGTATATACTTTTAAAAATATGTAAAAAAAAAATCATAAAAAGTTAACTAAATTGTAAATTTATCTACTATTATTATTATTATTATTATTATTATTGTAAAAGGAAGTAAGATATCAATGAAATGTGTATACTTTTAAAATATATGTAATAAGATTCTTGACCATGGACATTCAATGCTACTTTATTATGGACATTTTTAAAGTAACCTTTAAATATGTCTTTTACAATATCATGACTTATCAGTGCCACATGCCCAAAAAACCCTAGCTCATGTGATTACTATTAAAAACATTCTAAAATAATCTTTGGAGATTAAATCCTTACAATCCACCTAACAACTATTGACAATTATATCAAAATTTTCTTATTGATATAACTAGCACAACCATATAAATTAAATGGCTGGTAAATGTGGATAAGCATCATCCATAATAAGCATCAAAACACTGACTTCACTTAATTATAAATTTATTTAGAATTATTATTATTATCAATATATAAGTTAAACACACCCAGGCTGTAACGCTCACTGACTTCCACGCCTCCCATCACCTCATTCAAGCCGCCTTTCACATTCTAGGTACCAACATACATGGGAACTTATCCAACGTCTATTTTCTGCAGGACTCTGGGAGTAAAAGAGCACTCCTCGACACCATTGAAGCGCTAAGCACAAATAGGCAGCATCCATTTTGGATCGCTGCAGGGGACTTCAACATGATAACCAAAATAGAGGACAAGATAGGAGGCAGATCCAGATTGGAACCTGAAGTAGATCGCTTCAAGGACTTCATCCAAAATGCCTCTCTCATAGACATGCCATTCTGCAATGGCACCTTTACCTGGAGCAATCGCAAAGGTGGCAAGCATCAGATTGCTTCTAAACTAGATCTCTTCCTGATCTTGGATAACGCGGTGCATCTCGGAGGTGATCTCACCGCTGCAATCTTGGCCCACTCCAGGTCGGATCATTGGCCAATAGCTTTGCAATGGCAGCGACCAGGGGATAGAACCAAAAGACCTTTCCGGTTTGAGGGATTTTGGCTAACGCATCCAGCATTCAAGGACTTTTTCAGAACCATATGGGCCTCCTTCATCCCACCAGAAGGCTCAAAAATGTTCCAGCTATAGCAGAAACTGAGATTTCTAAAAAGTCACCTAAAACGCTGGAATCGGGAGACCTTCGGGAATATTTTTGAGGCGCAACAGGAGCTCAATAAGGAGCTGAAGGATCTCCATCAGAAAGTAATAAATGCAGGGCACACAGAGGCAACCTTGTACAAAGAACGACACATACACAACCAGCTTGAAGAAAGAAGGAAGCAGGAAGAAATTCACTGGAGGCAAAAATCAAGGGTCAAGTGGCTAAAAGAAGGGGAGCGCAACACCAAGTTCTTCCATAGAAATACAATGCAGAGAAGGATGCACAATAAGATTCCTTTCATCCAAAACCAAGAGGGGGTAAAAGTTGAGGAGCATGAGAAAATAGAAGAAATCCTCCTCAATCACTTTTAGCAGGTACACCAAGAGCAGGCGGTGGATCGGCAGAGGGCGATTGGAAAAATCACCAGCAACATCCCCAAGCTGGTTACAGAGGAACACAACGAGTTACTCATGCGCCCAATTCAAACCCAGGAGGTAGATGAGGCGATGGCGCAGCTCAAAGAAGGTAAGGCCCCTAGACCAGATGGTTTCACTACCACGGTTTTTTCATGTTTTCTGGGATTTGATTAAAGTGGAGGTTTGGCAAGTAGTTGAGGAATCCAGAGCTCTACACTGGCTTCTCCCCTCCCTTAACTCCACTTTCATCACTCTCATCCCCAAAGAGGAGAACTCCATAACTCCTGATAAATTCAGGCCCATTGCTCTCTGTAACGTCCTTTATAAAGTCATTTCCAAAGTCATTGCTAACAGATTAAAACCTCTTCTACCCACGCTCATCTCTCCAGAGCAATCGGGTTATGTCGAAGGCAGACAGATAATGGACGACATTATCCTCACACACGAAATCATCCATTCGCTCAAGCAATCCAAGAAAGCTGGTATGTTACTCAAACTCGATCTCTCCAAAGCTTTCGACAAGCTCAGCTGGTCTTACATTCATCATATGTTGAAAGCTTTTGGCTTTTGTTCCACCTGGGTTCGTTGGATCATGAGCCTTATCACCTCCTCCCATTTCTCCCTCCTTGTCAATGGTTTTCCCTCCCGCCCTTTCAAACCCTCCAGAGGCATAAGACA
>APFE030452098.1:9779-41222 GCA_000404065.3 Pinus taeda | reverse complement strand
AATCAGCTCAGAGGAATCTCTATCCACAATTCCCCGGCCTCCTCTCATCAGCAATTTGTTGATGACACCATGCTCTATGGTTACCCCTCAGCTCAGGAAGCCTCTTGCTTGAAATCCCTGCTCAACGACTTCTCTGAAGCCTCTGGCACTCATGTCAATAACTCCAAATCACAAATCTTCTTCTTCCACACCCCTCCGTCAGTTAAATCCGCCGTCTCCCGTATCCTAGGCTTCCAAACCGCCTCTCTCCCATCCACATACCTTGGAGCTCCCCTCACTGCCTCGGCCATAAAGCAGCCTGCCTGATGAACTCTCCTTGAGAAGCTCAATTCAAAACTCAACCTATGGACTCACCGCTCCCTCAATCTAGCTAGTTGGGTTGTGCTTATTAAGTCCATCCTCCAAGCCATGCCTCTCTATCTTTTTTCTATCCTTGCGACACCAAAATGGGTAATAAAAAGATTGAGAAACCTGCAGCGTGACTTTTTGTGGGGAAGCTCAGCCACTAATCGCAAATGGGCACTAGTGAAATGGGACACTATATGCAGGCCCAAAATCAAAGGCGACATCGGACTTAGAGATCCAGAGTACAGCAACACCATCATGAATGCCAAAATATGGTGGCAATGGATAACTAATCCAGACAAGTTATGGGCCAAAATATGGACCGCCAAATACACCAACAACATGCCCCAAGCAGAGCTCATAAGATTCAAGCCCACAATCAGTGGGTCACTTATTTGGAATGCCGCCAAACAGCATCATCAGCTCATCCAGAAACACAGCTTTTGGGAAACACGGAATGGTCATAGTGCTAGATTTTGGAATGACGCTTGGAACCAACTGCCCAAACTCTCAAGTGTTCTTCCTTCAATGATCATTCCGAACAGACAGGAGCAGCAGCATGCAACCGTCTATCAATTCTGGGAACAGGAAGCGGTAAATGGATTCAGGAAGTGGCGACCGAGCAATCAGATAACCAACATCACAAGCATTCAGGAAGTAGCAGCACTTGAAGACGAGTTAAAGAAGAGAAGCATTCAGTATGAGAACAACGAGGATATCCTCAGATGGGGCTACCTCCCCAAAGGATCATATTCCACTTTCGAAGCCTATAATCTTATAGGTGACTCCACCACCAGGCCGGACCCTCTATGGGGGCGAATATGGGGCTTCAAAGCTTGGCCCAAAATATCCCATTTCCTCTGGATGGTAGGGCACAAAAAGATTCTCACCTGGGTTAAGCTGAGGAGACGCAATTTCCAAGGTCCTTCGATATGCCACAACTGCTTTAAAAATGAGGAAACCTTACAGCATCTTCTGGATACATGCCCAATCGCCAATCAGCTATGGGAGAAGGTTGGTTTCAGGTGTCAAAAAAGATGCAAAGGACCTGGCGACATCATAGATACCATCCGTCAGTGGCCGAAAATCCCCTATGATTATGCGATCCTCAACTACATGTGGAACATAATCCTAGGCACAGTATTATGGAACATCTGGAAGGAAAGGAATAGGCGCATATTCAAAAACCAGAGCTCGCCCATTGAGGAAATATGGAGCAGACTGCATGGCAATCTCAGAGAAACCATGCTTCTGAAATCATGGACTAAAGAAGATCTCCCTACCATAGATAATGAGAAAAACATCCTGGACAACTGGAAGCTGGAGCTGCCACAAGAGTATGCCACTCATCAGACAATGAAATGTAATATCAAGGAAGTCAGAAATTGGATTGCCCCACCCACCAACTCATACAAACTCAACTTTGATGGAGCCTCTAAAGGCAACCCTGGGCCAGCAGGATTTGGAGGTATCATTCGTAATCACAATGGTACCCCCCTGCAGATCTACTTCGGCAATATAGGGCGGGACACCAATAACTCCGCGGAGTTGGAGGGACTCTGGCAAGGGCTCTTAGTTGCCAAGCGACTCAATCTTCAACCGTTGATAGTGGAAGGTGACTCCCAGATCATCATCAACATGGCAACGCGCATTCAGAATGGCTCTCAAGCTAGAAAAGTAGCTGACAGTTGGAGACTAGAAGCAAGGCTAAACAACATTGCTCATGAGCTGCGCAATCACAGAGCCCTCTCCTTTCATCACACCAGAAGAGAAGGTAATAAGATTGCTGATTTCGTAGCCAATATTGGGGTAGAAAGTAACCAACCTTTCCAAGCAGGAAACTTGGACATCATCCCTAGCAATCAACAGACTCAGGAATGTGAGAATCTCCTCCAAAGAGACACTGAATCCCCAGATGCGGATGCTGGCACGTCACAGGGGGTCGAGCCACATGCCCAGCATGTGCCACCCCGTGCTAATAATAATGGTTAATGGGAATTCGCCGCCAAAGTTCAATATTCCGCAGCCCGAGCTCTGGGCCTTCAATGCCGAGCAGAGTGAATAGATGGAGTTGCAGATTGCAGTTATTGCTCGCTCTCAACGAGGGAATGAGGCAGGATATCAAGGGGCAGATGAGCCGATGCGAGCTCATTGGCATGGTGAAGCTGGGGAGGTGCAGACGCGGAAGAATCCTGGGTGGGCGGTTATCCTACCACCTCGACAAGCAGTCTTGGCTTCCCGTCGCTGCAATTCAGGAACATGCCTTAGGTGGGAGCGGCAATTCAAGAGCATTCAAGGCAAACTGGTTACGAGGAGTGAAATTCCTCCCTCAGGCAAAGGTTGCTCAGAGGTTGTCACGCCTGAGTGGGACTTGTGGCGAGATCCGCCTTGTGTTTGGTCTTACAATTCACCTCAGGTTCATGAGGGAGACAGAGGGGTGTCCATGGTAAAGCTGTAGGAACGACAACCAAGCAGAAGAGGACCTGGGCGAGGTTCATCCTCTCGCCCACCGGCAGCGGATGAGAACCATCACTGCTGCTGCTGCAACTGCTATACGCGGGCAAGGGCTACACCAATTCAAGCTGGGCAATTCATGGAGGTTGGCAGCTCAAGTGAAGGGGAGCCAGTTCTTCCAGCATTCGGCTTGGTTGTGTTCACCCTGGGCAGCTCAAAGGATAATGCAGGTATCAATGCTCATATTTTAGTTCTTTTTACTAAAGTTCCTTGAGGGAATGATGGCGGGAAGCCTCCAGGATCGGCGGAACCACCTCCAGAGGGCACTGGTGAGGAGAGCCCTGTTCTGCAGCCACCAATTGAGGTGGGCACCTCAGGGAAGGAGATTCTGCACACCCCCTCGCATCCCCAGGCACCGGAACCTCAGGGCACTGCAAAGGATCCATGGACCACCATGTGGGAAGGAGTCCCTGAGGGCCAGGGATGGAGCTATATCGTGGAAGACAAAAGTCTCTGCGACGACTGATCCTCCGACGCGCGCACCAGCACATGCCTTTCTCTCTCAGCTCGGGTCCAGGATAAAGGTCTCTGCAGGTATTTGGATTCTGGTCATCACTGTATTTGTTCACTTGCAGTTTTTTATACTGTCTTGTTTATGTCGGTCTAGTTTACTCTCAGTTTTTAATACTGTCTTGTACATGTCGATCCACTGTAAGTTCTCTGATGGACACGGTCCACAGTCAATTTTTGATGGAAGCCCCTGCGTTGGCCGTCATGTTCATGTTTAACTCAATGCGGTTCCATGTTCTGTTGCTTGTCAAGTCATATTGGTTTCCAGCCTCAGTAAGTTTTTGGAGGAATTTTGGAAGTCCTGTAGGTGCTGCCCCTGCGAGGGAGCTTTTTGTTTCAAAGCTAAGCTATCCAAGGTGCCACTGTTGGCCCTGGATGGCCTGTCTCACTGCTTGTAAAGTTTACCTGTAAATATAATACAGTAGACTAGCTAGTTTTTTACTGAGAAAAAAATATATATATATATATAATTAAACAAATTCCATTTAAAAAATTATGTACAAATTATCAAGCAACAAATTAAACCCATTTATCGTGAGATTCTTAATCTATAAATAAGATTTGTTACAACACCATGATCATGAATTCATTTTAGAAATCAAGTTAGGTTAGATTACTCAATCATATATCACTAAAGAAAAAATGGCCATAAACATATTTTATGAATCAAAAAAAATTAAATGTCTGAAAAATCTTTATTATTTAAATTTAAAATTGGTAAAGTGATATGAGAACAAGATATCGCATTGTAATTATCTCCTTTGACTTCATTCACAATATGAAGAAATCAAAATATCCCATTTTAATTATCCTATTTGACTTCACTTATAATATAGAAAAGTCATATTTTATCTTGAAAATTTCATGTAATTAAAAAACTATAAAGTTTACTAATAAGCTAAAAATTAAATTATATATATAACACAATTTTCAAATACATATATTTTATAATACTAATAAATATGTATTTAATATTCTTTCATCTTTATTTTTTAAATATTTAGGATAACTTAAATTTAAAAAATATCATTATCTAATTTTTTTAATTAAAATAAAAATATTATTCTTAATTTTTTTTAATAGAATTATTTTATATATACCATTAAAACATATATACTTTCAGATTTCTTTCTTGAAAACGACCTCAACCTACCCTAAACGAATATAAATAATTACAAATTTTCATGAAAATATCGTGAACCTAACCATCAACAATCAAACAAGAAAACGCAATAGAGTTAAAAATAGGTAACGTCCATGTGAGAATTACTTTCAAACATGACGTTAGGAGGTTGTCAACCTTGTAGATAACGCATCCTTTTCTGATTGTTATTGATAAGAACAAAAGGTTGTGTGGTTGAAATATTGAGATATTTGTCTATGAATTTATTTATAAAAAATAATGAAAATGATTTTAATTTGAATTAATTATGTAGTAGCTGATAATAATTTGTTTAGAATTTTTAAATAGTTTTTAATTTTTAAATTATTTTTGACTTTAAAATATTTGATAGTTAAGAATAAATTATAAATCTTCTCATATATATAAATAGGACTAGTGAAATGTTTTAACCCTAACGTTTATTTATTTTTATTTCTAATTGTTTTATCCATGCACACATCTTCTAAGAAAAAGATCAATAACATTTAACAAAATTACATGAAAAGAATACTATGGATGGTATTTTAGGCATTTCTCAGTCAAGTATGGAGCATCAAGAGGTATGTCTTTGTATAATGGTTTATTAATTGTGAAATTAAACATATAAGAGAACATCAATTGAGTATTATATGAAACTATTGAATGTGAGGTAACCATCGAGGCTTCCTTGCGGTATCTATTTTACAAGTTTAGAAAAAAAATTAGTATTTATGTACATCAAAATATCTTTGAAGTTTAATCCTGTAAGCATAAAAAAATATAAAGTATTCTTCATTAGAAAGAAATTTCACTGATTAAGCAATGAAATGTGAAGGATTTTAAGTTCATGGCTCAAAAAAATAAGAAGAAATTTTTTGATGGAGTGACTCCATGATTTTTGAAGTGCCTTCTTACAACTCGATGGTGTCTTTGGATAGTCCATTTGATTTCATGTTTTTTCCCATGTAAACAAGATGAAATGTAACGTGAGAAAAATAGGCTTGTAGAAAGTTGATATCTCCAAATAGTGGTTCGAGCAAGCGTTTCCTTAGCATAGAAATGCCTTTCATCCATTCTATAAATAAAACAGAGTCCTTAGGAATTTCAATTTGAGAGATACCTTTTTCCATAGCAAGGATTGAGACCAATTTGAGGGAAATAAGTTTGGTGTGATTGTTCGTGTTTTGAGCCTAAATAAAATATTATGAGGGAAGTATAAAATGCCTTCCAACTCCTCCATCATGTGGGTCACCTTGAGAGGCTCCATATCACATGGGATTTGAGAGTCCATAATTAAGTTAAAGCATTGGGAATGATGAAGGACTGAGGAAAATTGTTATGTATCCAAATAAAAAATAACACATAAACATAAGAAAAGATAAATCAATGACTAGATAAAAAGCCACTTCAAGAGGGGAATCTCCCTTTACATCACATACATGAACATTCTTGGATGATTCAAATGACAAGACCTCCTTGGTATATATAGGAGTCCAAGGGGTCAAAATATAATTAGGACCTACATAACAATAATAATGTAAGGACACAAAAATAACAATAATGAGCTTCTATGGGGCATACCAATAGTAATATGGGAGCTACAGCAATGTTATGGAGATATAACATTCCCCTCTCTTTCAAAAAAGTGTTGTCCTCAACACTTGAATAATTATGAATGCTTTTGAATAAAATAATCATCCTCCCATGTGGAGTCTTTAGCATGTAATTTCTTCCACTTAATGAGTTACTCTCAATTTGATCTATTTTGTAGCTCCTAGATTCTTGTTTCTATGATTGCTTCACACTCCAATATGATTTTTCCTTCCTCGTCAAGTTTTGGAAATATAGTTTGAATTGGGAGCTTATCACTTATAACCTTCTTTAAGCAAGAAACATGGAAAATCGAGTGTACTCGCGAAGATGCAGTAAGCTCCAATTTGTATGCCATAATACTAATATTTTGTAACACCTTGTAAGGGCCATAGTACTTGAGTGATAATTTATTATACTTCATAGCTTGCTTGAGGGACATTTGTTTGTATGGTTGTATCTATAAAAATATCCAATCGTGCACATCAAAACTTCTTTCAATGAAATGTTGATCTGCGTGTTGTTTCATTCGATTATGCATTAGAGTCAAGTTCTCCTTTAAGAGATGGGGAACTCCTTGTTAATGCTCGATTTGATCTTCCATTACTTGAACCTTAGAATTGCCTCTTAAAGACAAAGTGATAGAATGTGGAAGATATCCTATAGGAGAGGTGTGCAATTATAAAAGAAACGTTTTTTTTTAGTTAGGAGTTCTTGCATAGGTATAAATGATCTTAGTACCATAGTGAATCATTTTCCCCAATAAATGTATCAGATGCAGTGGGATCTTGCTGCAAATTTTGATTGAGTTTCCATACCTCTTCATCATTCTTCTATTTATCCCTTGCTTCAGTTATCCAATTAGGTTAGATAATAGAAATGGCATAGAGAAATGCATCCACATCATCATTCCTTCTTGAGAGTGCATCTATAACAAAAATTTTCTTCCCTTTTTAGTAGATGATTTCAAAATCATAACCCAACATATTTGTGACCCATTTTTGTTAATTTTCTGAAGATAATATTTGTTCCAAGAAGTATTTAAGACTATTATGATCTGTTTTTACCTTGAAGTGCCTTCCCATTAGGTAAGGGCGTCATTGCCTCAATTTTTGCAGTGTTTCCAACATTTTATTCTGATAAATAGGTTTTTGTAAATACTTTTGCTTGACTAGACAACTTCCAAAAGCAACAGGTCTTCCTTATTGCATTAAAATGACACCAATATACGTTCCCGAGGCATCACATTCCACAATAAAGGTTTTTGTGAAGTCGGGTGTAGCTAAGGGTAGAGCTCGACACATTGCCTCTTTAAGATGTTCAAAGATGTTAGTTTCTTCTAGAGTTCGAATAAATGCATCACTTTTCAATAATGTTGTTGTAGGTGTTGTTATTTTCCCATAATTGTTAACAAACTTGTGATAATACCATGGCAATATGAGAAATCGTCAAAGATTCCTTATTGTTGTGTGAATTTTCCATTCCTTGATAGATTTAATTTTTTTAGGTTCTACCTTAACATCCTCATGAGATACAATATGACCCAAATATTCCACTTCATCTACCCCAAATAAACATTTAGAGGATTTTTCATATAATCATTTCTCCTCCAATAGTTTGAGCACCTTGTCAACATGTTGAACATGACCTTTCCAAGACTTGTTGTATATTAGTATATTGCCAAAAAATACTAACACAAATTTTCTAAGGAAGGTTTGAAAGTGGAATCAATCAAACCTTGAAATGTGGAATGTGCATTAGCAAGACCAAAAGGCATGACCAAAAATTAATAATGACCTTCACGAGTTCTAAATGTTGTTTTCATAATGTCTTATGTCTTCATTCTAATTTGATGATACCATGAACAAAGATTAAACTTGGTGAAGTAAATTGCTCCATATAGTTCATCCAACAATTAATAAATGACAAGAATGTGAAACTTATCTTCAATGATGAGCTTGTTGATATCTCTATAATATGGAAATATACACCATGATCCATCCTTCTTGTGCACAAATACTACTAGAGAACTAAAGAAAGAAATTTCACTAGGTTGAATTATACGTCTCTAGCATTTCTATAACCATATGTTCAATTTCACTCTTCCTGACATAGGGATATATGTAATATCTAATGTTTGGAGGAACACTTCCTGGAATCAAGGACATAGCATGATCATGGTCGCGAATAGGTGAGAGACCTTTGGGAGTGTCAAATACCTTGGAATTATTGTCGAAGACTATTTGGAGATCTGGAGAAATTGATGACTTAGATGTTTGACCATGTAGTGAACATAATTGTGCAATTACCCCTCATTGTTCCTTATTCAAATATTTTTTATACCATTAGAGTTAATTATCTTCCCAAGTTTCCGTGTGATACCCCTTAATTCAATTTCCTTTCCTTCAGAGAAAAATTTCAATAAAATTTATTGAAAATTAAAATCTATCATCACCAAATATTGTAACCAATGGAATCCTAATACAACATCTGCATGACCAATGGAATGGAAAGCACTGGACTATTCAATACTTATTCCCCCATGGTTAGATTTCTATTATAGAACTTCCCTGAGAAATTTATAGTTCCTCCATTTGCAATCATCACTTGACACTCTGTGCTAGATATAGAAAACAATTACAATCCTTGGTTATCTTACAACAAATACAATTATGAGTGCTACCTGAATCAATAACACTATTACCTTTTTATTCTTGATATATCCTTCTATCTTGAGAGTTTTAATGGTA
Source organism: Pinus taeda (assembly GCA_000404065.3). Lineage (NCBI taxonomy): Eukaryota > Viridiplantae > Streptophyta > Pinopsida > Pinales > Pinaceae > Pinus > Pinus taeda. Next base: position 32,372 of record APFE030452098.1, on the reverse strand, counting down.
ATTCCTCCCAAATAATTATAGGATATGGCCAAATGCATTTCTTCCTTTTGAGCGCCTGGGTTGGTTCCTAGTGTATATCTTCTTCTTTCGATGTTTTTTGTTCCTTTTCTTCCTCCTATTCGCAATTAATTTCTTTTCAACACACTTATGACACTGAGTGTATATTATATCATCCCTGTAACAAATTCCTCTTGCTAATTTTTCCTACCATTATTGTGGTGTCATCCTTGTAGGCCGTGGGAGGCTAGGAAAAAAAACACTTCCATATTTATAGTCATGAGTGGTAAACCTCCTTGTTGCCATAATTTTTCATTCAACTTTTCTTGCCACCTCGTATGCATTCTCCAATGGCTTAGGTTCCCAAAGGAAAATATCACGTTGGATTTTATCCTTTAAAGTCCCTATGAGGGCATCAATCCAATTCTCCTATGGAATGTCAGTTACTTTGATATTCAATATTTGGAAGCCCTTAATGTTCTCCCCAAATAAACCCTTTTTTTGAGATTTACCAATTAGCTAAAGAATGTATTTCTTTTTTTATCCTCGTAATGTGCTATTAACTCCTCTGTAAAAAATTTCTAAGTCACAAGTGATATATGAGAAGAAATCTATTGATACCATACAAACTGATTGGGTTTTAAATATAAATATTCAATACATACCTTTTGCATGTGTTGTACATCATATATATCGAAGAACTGCTCCATCTATAGTATCCATGTTATGAGATCCTTTCCATTGAATATCCTCATATAAATCTTTGGAATATGGTTGATATTTATCCCAAAGTTGGAGTCTCTAAATTCATGATTCACATTCATTTTTTCCATCATGAATTTCACGGACTACCTTATCACCATTAGGAAACCTTTCTTGTACCAACTTTGTCAAAGCTTCCTTAAAATCCTCCATGTCTACTTTTAAACCTTCAGTGTCCCATTTTAAACCATACATATCCCCTTTTAAACAAGTTATGTTCCATTTTAAATCATTCACGTGTCCTTTTAATTCACCTTTGGTTGCCCTTTGTGAGAGATAACTTTTTTGCACTTGGTCCTATAATTTTGATATATCATGTTGCATTTCTTCCTCTTCATGCATTATAGTAAATATTTCTAAGGGATTCATAGGTGTGAAACTTTTTTGTTTCATAGGAATTTTGGAACCAATTAATGGTATCTATGCTTAACTATGCCTTTTGAATCACTTCAAACTAATTTTTCAAACAAATGTTATGTAAGTTTTAAAATACACACCTTTTAGAGCTGGAATTTTAGCCAATGTTGATAAGGATGAACTTGAAACTATTGTATCTCTATGAATTTTGTATCCCAAGGTCTGAAAATATGTCCTTTGGTAGCCCTCTATGCATTCTTTCCAACCCTACCATTTAGACTGAGATCGTATTATTCAAGGTAAAGTTATGCTAAATCTCACACGATGACCTTATTATGGACTAGTTCAGTAGATCACAGTTGTATGGGATGCTACATGTCAATGTTTTACCATTTGGTCCTACAAATTGTACCTAAGAAACTAAAATCTATGCAATTTTAGTTAATTTTTACGAAATTCAAATCCCATGTTCGAACATAAAGTTATGATGATTTTCCTCAGGACACCTATTTGAGATTGAATTATAGAGCATACAAAAACCCTAACTTCCTTTGACCATATCTTAAAAAATATAACGAACCAAGGTCTGACTTTGTAACTAGGTATTCATCAAGATTTCAACTCCACGTGGTAACAATTTCATGGTCTAAAGCTTTACAGAAAAAAGTTATAGAAAAAATGTCACTATGACCCGTTTGAAGCAACAAAACATTAGGATCATTAACGCTAATACCAAATGTTATGTATCTAGATCAAAAATATAATAGAAACATAAGAAAATATAGATCAACTGCTAGTTAATAAACCACTTTGAGGGAGAAACCTCCCTTTACATCACATAAATAAAAAAATCCTTGGATGATTCAAATGAAAAAACCTCCTTAGTATATATAGGAGTCTAAGGGGTCCAAATATAATTAGGGCCTACATAACAATAATATTGTAAGAGCATAACAATAACAATAGTGGTATTCTATGGGGTACAACAATAACAATATGGGGGCTACACTAGTATTATGGGGACCTAAAAAAAAACTATAGAAGAAAACATAAAATTTTGAAAATTTGGGTATCAAATTTGATTTGACAAGGTGTCCTTATTTGTGAACTTTTTTCATTTCAAGCTAGTTAAACTCCACAAGCCAAGGTTAAGGGAAAGGTCTTGTACGCTTTTGTGTCCTTGTCTTTGTGTCATTTTCTTAAATATTCTCTAATTGTATTCAATTTCCAATTATATTTTAGGCTTATAAGACCAATTTCATTCCAAATATATTTTGTGAAGGGATAGGATATAATGTGATGACTTTTTTTTTCTAAATCTGGTTCACATATCTTATGTTTGCTAGAGCCTTGGTAGCTTAATTTTTACATCATATCCTAGGTTAAAGTAGTATTATTTAGGAGGATCCACATAAATATTTTGGATTTGGTAGGGAATTTGTATTTCCAAATAGATTTCCACCACCATATTAATCACTAGTTGAAGTCTTCCATACCCAAATCCTTATACCTAATTCTTGGTTTATATCTCCTCAAGGCATTTATAGACCAAAGCAGATCATCCTCCTCTTCATTGGTGAAAACAATCCACTTCCTAATACATGTTGTGTAGGATTTCTAGGTCTTGATGAAATCCAAAATAAAGTCTATACCTTGCCAAGAGAGCCATTGTTGTATTTATGAAATTACCATTTGACCTCTTCAAATTTGTCTAAGGGTGTAGAAACCTTTAGATTTGAGGTAGTGATTGAGACGTATGGGAAAACTATCTATTTTTTAATTCCAATCTAGGGATAAATACCAACTAATAACTTTCTTCCATTCTAACATTGCATAATAGAAACTTCCCAGTTGATTGGAAAGATGAAATTTTGGCTTTCCAAATGATAGATAAATTATAGAATTTTTTATCCAGGGACTAAAGCCATTCATTAATATAGAGGGTGCCAAGATATTTATCCTTTTTAGCTTATTCCCAAAGTCCTTGAAAAGTCCTTGAACTTGGATGGGCCTAGGCATAGACACTCTTGTACACTAAATATATGGAGAAAATAAATAGGATTTTTAGTTCCCATCGCCATTAGTTTTTCAGGATATCTAGGTTTATCTAAGAGACTAGATCCATTCCCTTCTTCTCACAGCCTTCTATTTAGATAATATGGTAATAGAGAATATATTTTTCCAATGATCCCTTTCAAATTCCAATCAAGAGACATCCAGTACAGCCGAATGGCCTCCAATATTGAATTAACTAAGACTAATCGATAATGTGTGAAATTCATTTGCTACACCATGTGTTTATATAATATTATATATATATATATATATATATATATATATATATATATATATATATATATATATATAATATATATATATATATATATATATATATATATATATATATATATATATAACTTGGCTAGGATCCATTGCTAGTACCCTTTGAGGTATAAATCTTCCTTAAGGTGAAACCCCATGTATTTAAAACCAGTCTCAAAGGAAAAGTTCATGAAGTGGAAAACATGATTAATATGGAGCTTCTTAGGCTTAGAGAGATTGTAACTGATTTCCATTTGCTTAGAAAAATTAACCATCACACCCATAACTATGCCAAAAGGACATAGGATTTCCTTCAATTTATTTTCCATACACCTTGAACCATGACACAATATAATAATTTCATCTACAAAATTAAATGCGAAACAAAGAAAGAACTGACAATTAAGATATGTTAGGATGAGTTTGTTGATGTATCCATACTTAGCCTTTTTCTACTAGGAGAAAGAGAAAAATGGAGAGTGGTAATCCTTTTTTAATGCCTCTTTTAGATTTTAAGAATGGTCAAGTTCACTTGTTGATTAACACTACAAAGGTTATCAAACTAGTCCATGCCACTATTTAAGCCACCAAGTGTCAATTGAAACCTGAATGGATGAGGATGAGAAGTGGGGAAGAGGAAACTAACTTAATCTAAGGCATTATATAGGTCAAATTTATCATTCACGCCCTTCATGTCTTTTGTTTTAACAAAGTGGAATGCCTCTTAAGCAACACCAACCACCTCATGAATTTGGTATTCTTTAAGGAACCCAAAATTCTTTAGAGAAACTTATTTTAAGAGAGCTTCTTTCAGTTTGTGATAGATTATTTTAAAGATGATCTTGTAAATATCATTGAAAAGAGACATTAGGTGGAGTGTCTCAAATTTGGTACAATTATCAGTCCTCATAATGAGTTTGATGAAAGTAGTGTTGGAAGTAGTTAGGAGTTTCCTAGAGAACCAAGAGGGTTCTACTACCTTGTGAAGGTCATGTTGTATGGAGTCAAAACATCTATAGAAGAATTTTGTGTATCCCGTAAATCCTAGGGCTATTATATTTTTGAAAAATATAAAGGGTTTTAAGAAATTATTCTCTTCCCACCTCTGCCATGAGATATTGATTATCTTTTGAGTCTACAAATATAGGGAAGAAAGTGGAAATACAAAGCATATAATCTACAATGACTTCGATGTCCTCTTTAAAGTGAGTTTGAAATAGGTGACTCCTTCTAAAGAAATATCAGAGAAATTCTCATCCTAGGAGCCATCACTTCCATTTATCTTCTAGAACAACGGATATTTTTCCAACATTTTGCATATTGATGGAAATTTTTTGTATTGTCATCACTTACCTCGAGCCAAATCACCCTAAAAAGATGATGGTAACATTTTTTTCATCACCTACCTCAAGCCAAATCACCCCACATTTTAGGTGTCATTCCTTTTCTTTTTCTATAAGAATGTTTCTTCTTTTTTTTTCCTTTTAGAAGAGATCATCGTTTTATGGATTCATTGAGTATCCAAATCCCTCCATGGAGATTATAGTATTTAAGGCTTCTTCTACTTCCTAAAGGATCTTATAATCCCTTTCTCATTTTTCCTTTAATCATGAAATCATCAGTGGTTTATCCCTTTTCAAATTTTAGTGAAGTTGAATGGATGCAAATTCATTTGAATGAAATTATCACATTTGAGCGATTTCAGGTTTAATTTGAATGGGTTTGGAAGATTTATCTATGTAGGAGCGACTTCTAGTAGAATTAGATTATGGTCAAATTTCTTTCCAACTAATACTCATTACCAAATTATAAAGGCTTCTTTGAAGAAGAACTTTGAAAGAAGTAGTTAAGACATTTTATAATTTATCTCTCTCCAATTCTTCTATTTTTCCAAGTGGGGGTATGCTTGGTTGGCTCAATGCCAAGGACACCAAATTGCCCCAAAATGTTGATAAGACAACCTAATATAGAGTACATTTGGGCCATTATCCTCCAAACCTTAAAGGCATCAACAATGAAATTTTATCTCCATATAGAATTATTAGCCCTTTTCTTATCCATGATTAGGTGAAGAGATGATCCATGTAGAGTCCTTATATTTTCAAAAAACTAAGCTCTTTCCCCATTTCAAATGAGAGAGTGGAGATGCCCAACCATGAAATAAGAGACTATGAATCAGAGAGAGTAAAATCACTAGTCTTCCAATCTATAATTAGCCCTCTTGAGTGACCTAATGCATCCACAAAACTAAATCCAATCCTTTTAGGAGATTTGAGATATCATAGACAATTTTACCCCCTTCTATCACGAGCTCTAGCACAAAAACAAATATAGGGGTTGTCACTTTATATTAACCTATTAAGAGCTAATTTCTTAGAGTGATTGGTTATCAATACTCAATTTAGGGTCAATAAAATCATTTTGTAGCTTCCTTAGGGTATATGCTCTAAGAGACTCGATTAAGGATTGATCCCTTCCACTTTCCACTCCTAAATTAACTTGCTTTTGGGATATGGAAAGGCAAGACATTTTACCTCTTTTCCCTAGCTTAGGGATTCTCTCTTCCACGTTTTTGAGGTCACTTTGAGATATTCCTTCAAAATTCCCATTTCCCTTATAACAATGTATAATTTTATACTTTGAGTCCTTAGAGTAAGAAGAGACTTCTTTGATATCCTAAGAGCAAGTACATTCTTCTTTGATATCCTTCTTAGGAAGGTCTATTGGGAAGGAAGGATAAGGATCAAGGAGTTTTAAGTTTCAAGATAAGGCTTCTCCTAACCCATGGCAACAATCCTGTTAAATAATTCATGTAAAAAATAATAAAGACTAAAGATATAAGGCCATGGTCATGGGACATGTATTCCAAGATGAATGGTGGGAAAAACATCCTAGTGGGTGTTCATTTTGGTTATTGTGGCTAAAGGAAATTGGAAAAGGAAATGGAAAAGGATTTGGAAAGGCAAGAGGCATTACTTGGCATTTTATTTATGAAAATAATGGAAATTAGGAGAAAATGAAGGTAAAAGGTCACAGGTTTTATGTGAGGATGAAATTGAAGGAAAATAATGGAAAATGAAAAAATAGAGGCTTCATTGATAAAAGGATTTTGAGGATTACTTGGCAAGATTTTTCTCAGACATTTTTCACTTTAGTTTTGGAGCTCTCTCATTATTCTCTCTCCCTCTCATACTCTTGGACACAGAGTTTTCTTGGAGAACTTTGGCATTGAATCAAGAAATGAAAATAAGTCAAGGGGAAGGAACGAACAAGCAAGGAAGAGTAGGATCAAGAACCTATAACAGGATTCTTTGCACGTATTGATTTGCATATGTGTTTTCCTAGCTAGATTTGGCATGCATGGTATTGCATGTGGTTATTTGTTGTCATGACATGGGTTTTTCGAGGTGTGACAACATTTTCAGCCTAGCCTTGCCATTTTCGAATATCTATGGTTTGATGTGGTTGTCATGTTTTGGTTTAGATGGATTGCCAGATGGATTCAAAGTTGAGTGAGGCGGATCTCCGAAAGAAAGAACACATGGTCTAGTGTTCCTTGAATAGGACTGTGTATTGTGGTAAAGCCACTGGCCTAGTGACCTTGAACTAGACTGTGGGTTGTGGTAAGGCCAAGTATTTTGTGCCTTGGTGGGCCTAGGAATCCTTGATCAGTTAATGGTGGGATATATGGTAAAGCCAAGAGGTGGGTGCCCTCCATCAGGCCTAGCAATCTCGAGATGGGATGTACAATAAAGCCTAGAGAGTGGAGTCTTGGTTAGGGCTTAGTGATCTGGGATGGATTGCAGTAAAGCCCAGTGGCTAGTGTCTCAGTTATGGCCTAGCATTCCTTGGATCAGACTGTGGATTGCAGTAAAGCCTAAAGACTAGGAAACATGAAAATTCCTCATGGTGTAGGTGGAAAAATCTAGTGGCATCCATGTTTCTTTTGTCCTAGTGCGCTGGTGGAGATCATGTTAAAGACTACTATTACAAGTTTAGCATTTTGGCCTAGTGATTCGGTGTGGATTGTGGTAAAGCTTGGTTTCTATTGATGAGGGTGAGGTGGTTTAACCTCGGTATGCCCTAGTTAGTTCTTTTCATTTGAGTCCCACATTCATGCTTGGAATATGGTACGAGGGTGATTAGATGAAGAGAGATTTGGCCCAGTCAATCTATGATTGGGTGGAACATGGTAGTCCCATCTCGGGTTGGATTTTGCATTCATCAATAAGAGGTTCTTTCCTTGATATCTTATGTGTAAATGTACTAGTCTATATTTCGGTTCTATCACTGATGTATCCTTGATATTTCTGTTGTTATTATGCTGGTTATAAGCATGTATTATGACAATGATGATGTATGGCTCTCCTCATGTTTTGATTTGTAAATGAATAAATAATGGATCTGTGACCCAATATATGCTAATGAAGCTAATGATATAAGGGAGCAAAGCCTCTTAGCAATTCTTAGATAAGTATGAGACCCCTATACTCAGATGTATTATTTAAACCTATAGATTACATATTTTTGATATGTTTGACGAAATTCCTGTCATGGCTAGTAGGGGTCTAGTTAAGTCCTTTATCAAGTAATTGTATTTGTATCATTATTCCATTTTTATATTTCAGTGCTGAAAATGTCATTGAGTTTTGGGCAATGAATTGGATCTGGTCCTGAAAAAGTGACATGGCCCTACGCCTGAAAAAGTGGCACAAATCCCGAAGTCACAGGCATAGGTATAAGGAGAAAATTCCCTATATGCATGCATACCGATGTTGTGGCTGCATCTGGAGCCTCCTAGACGCATGCATGTCCATATCAAGGGAGCGTTTGGGGGTTTAATGGTCTGAAAACTCAATGGGACCCAAGGGATGGTTACCTAAGTGAATGAGATGGCTCCCGAGAGTTATGTTGCTGATGTAGAAGGTCTGTGTTGCGGGTTTCTACCGATTCCACTTCCTTAAGGTCACCTAAAAGGTCGAATCCCATTATAGTGGCTTCTCGTCGCATATTTACCTTGGTTGGTTGGTTACTTGGGTAGATGTGGGATGAGGGTGTTACACTCCTCTAAGGAAATGAGTGGCGTAACATGTGGGTTCAAAATCCTTAAAAGGTTGGAAATAAAGTCCCCTTGGATATTTCTAGGACCATATTGTAAATATACTTCCCAACATAAAAAACGAAAATGATTAGTGGAGGAAATAGGTGAATGGGAAGGAGAGGATTCTTAATAAGGGTATATGATCTTTTGTTTTTAGGTTAAGTGGGTAGCCCCTTGAGTGAGTCCTACTATTTGGTCACATGATTTTTTATTGATTAGTATAAAGCTACAACATCTTTCTTCAAGGTAAAGAGACAATATGGTTATTTTTTGTGTCAAGGGTTTGCGTTCGAGGGGAATTTCATATCCATGATTTTCTAGAGAAATGAAGTGCATAATCCTTGTGTGAAGGGTGTGCATTCTTTGACAAGGGGAGGGGAATTTAATATTTGTGATTTTCTAGAGAAATGAAGTGCACAATACTTGAGACATGTAACTACATATGCAAAATTATATCCATGTAATTATAATGCTAAAGCCTTACTAGTCCATATAAATAGTTATACTTGTATGCCTCATTGGAGACATTGATTAGTGAAACACAATGAGCACTCAAATTAGGTAAGATTACTCAAACATACATGGGTAAAAAAAGAATGACCATAAATCTATTTTATGAATCAAATTAGTCCCAAAATTCTACAATATTTGAGTTTGAAGTTGCCAAAAATATATGAGAACAAAATATCCAATTGCAATTATCCGGTTTGACTTCACTCACAATATTGACATGGGTAAGAAAAGAATGGCCAAAAATCTATTTTATGAATCAAATTAGTCTTAAAGATCTACAATATTTGAGTTTAAAGTTGTCAAAGATATATAAAAACAAGATATCTAATTGCAATCATCCCGTTTGACTTCACTCACAATATTGAAGGGAACAATAAATCCAATTGTAATTATCCTATTTGACTTCACTCACAATATCAAAAAGTTCAAGAAATCCAATTGTAATTATCCTATTTAACTTCACTCACATTATTGAAAAAATCCTCTTCTTGTTTGGTCTCCATATACATTCCGAATTTATCTTAACAATTTCATTTATTGTTAAAAATATTCTAGTTTTATAAATAAGTTAGAAAAAATATATACATCTAACACAAATCTCAAAGTGCATTATTTTTTTTATAATACTAACAAATATGTATTTAAATTTTCTTTCATTATTATTTTAAATTTATTTAATAATTTAGATTAAAAAACATAATAAATTTAAATTTCTAATTAAAAAAATAGACAGATTTATTCTTAATAATATTTTTTTCACATCAAAACTTTCTATTTCTATTCAATGATGCAGAAGTTCCATGAACTATATTGTCAAGACAAACCAGCTGAAAAGCAAGGCCTTTTTATCATTATATATAGATATATACTATATATATATATATATATATATATATATATAATATATATATAAATAAATCTTGAAAATGATCCCAACCTACCATTTAACAAATAAACAAAACATAAATAATTACAAATTCTCCCATGAAAGTACCCTAAACCTAACCATCAAGAAACAAACAAGAAAATGCAATAGAGTTAGAAATATGTAACATCCATGTGAAAATTACTTGCAAACATGATGTGACGAAGGTTTTCAACCTTGTAGATATTTTAAATTCTCCCATGAAAGTACCCTAAACCTAACCATCAACAAACAAACAAGAAAATGCAATAGAGTTAGAAATATGTAACATCCATGTGAAAATTACTTCCTAACATGATGTGACGAAGGTTTTCAACCTTGTAGATATTTTATGATTGTTATTGATAAGAACAAAAGGTTTTGAGGTTGAAATATCAACATGCATGATGGGTATGATTCATGGTCGGTATGATTATAACGTTGTAATTATTTTTACCACCAACGAATAATAAAAGGAGGATGTCTTCGTTAGGAGACACGGGAGATTCAATACGTAAGAGAAAAGGTAAATGGAGTGTATTCACTTCAAATCAAACATTACAAACAGCTAGATGTGTAGGGCTCTTCGATATTATCTTTGTAGGGCTCTTCGTTATTATCTTTGTTGTTGGCAGGATATTAAGCATTCGATAAATAATTGATTTTTATTTTTTTTATTTTTGAAGTCATCATGTTGTAATTATTGTAATTATTTCATAGGGATGGAGTCTTCTTATTTAGCAATGATGTCTTTCATGGTTAGAAGGTATGTTTGTTTGTGTGTTTATTAAATATAATGTACAATGAGCAGATAAAATGATGGTGTGAAGACATATTTCTCTTATGGTTTAATCATTACTAATTTGTACTTTACTTTGCTAATATAAGCGGTGGATTATCATTGATCGGGACAAAAGTAACATCACTGGCATGGCATTAATTAGACATTCAACTTAGAGAGATGTCATAGAAACCATTTGTCCATACCTCGTTCTACAACCAAAATGCTCCACACACAACTCCAAAATTTGCACCATCTCCATGATGTTTAGGTTCCATTCTTTCCCGGTTCGCCAAATACGCTGCTCTATTATGGTTGGGCCCAACTGGAGATTGGATTCGGGTTTTCCTTAGTCAACTAAGTTTGTGTGCCAATGAATCCTCTCAACTATCGACTAACTAATAGTCTATTATACACAACCGGGGTCGTGTTGGAACGAGTTGGTACTGGTGAAGATTCCAACTAATATCTGACATATAATTGACTTTTGATCATCCGGTTGGAGGTAAGGTCATTAACTGTGTTATCTACATAATTCAAATATCTCAAAATCACAAATGATATCTCCAATTCCTGGAAAACGACAAATACACATAAAATAATTGCAAATTATCTAATTTCCATAGTTTCCCTATTAAGCATACATCCATTTTAAACAAGGGGGGTTGTTCAACAACAAGTCCCTGCCTTAGGGAGGAGGGGAATGTAGTTCTTAATAATAAATATACTCAGACAAAAGAAAATGGTAGATTTTTCCCAGTGCTTAGAGGAATAGTTACAATTGGAGGGTTGGGAAGCTTCAGAGCACTGATTGTTCCTATGCCCCACAAAATTATTTAACACCTGATGTGGTGCCATGTCATCGACTATTTCATATTTTCTCATTCAATATAAATTTTGTCCTACAATCATGAGAGGCAATGCAAAGTGAGTTGCAAGTATGTAGCTAGTTGATATGATTTAAACTTAAGATTTATTGTATGGTTTACTTTATTTTTGTAGATTTGTATTTTCATTAAGCCTCCAAAAAGCACATTTGAAATAGAAACTAGTCAGACAAATCTCATACATTGTCATTCAAGAAGAAAAGGATTTTCTTAGATGCCAAAAAAACCATATATAGAACGCTTTAAAACATCATATAAATTGAGTTTAAAAATAAATTAAATAAGCTAGCAAACTTAATAGTCCAACTATTCCAAAAGTATTACTGCGAGAAGTTTCACTAATGTGATTCGTTCCTTTTAGTAGATCACTACAAAGTTTTTATCAGGAAATCATTATAAAGAGCAAGCCCACAAATCTACTTTTAAAGTTTTGAGAGACAATTGCCTCTTGTAAAAGTTTCAAAATAAAATTTACAATTAACACCTGCATTTACATTTTCATTCACTTGAACCTTAAAGAGGAATAATGCATTTCTTTCTCCACTTTCTCTGGACTCCTACATCGTAATGAAGAAAGTAGAACATTTATTGAAATCGAGTCATAGATCATTGCAAGCATAAGAAAAAAAAGGCCAGTAGCAACAATAAGACATTACTCAAATTTCAAATAAAAAGGACCTCTCTCTCACTCACATAAACAAATAGGTGACTGCATGTACATGATGTTCCATTGACCAAGAAATTTCATGGTCCTAAATACCATAGCCAAGCTCTTGAGAGCTATTGTATATATAGATAACTAGTATGCAAAATTATGAATAGATACAATAATGCTTGAAGAGTTGATGCAACAAGCAAACTATCATGGATAAAGCTAAAGGACAAAAGTAGTAAACTATACAAACATCAAACATTGAGATCTTAAAAGAAGCTAAGGTAGGAATCTTCTTGATAGCAAATATTTCATTGGAATAGTAGATAAGGGGCAAAAATGCAGAAAAATAGTTCCTTTAGATAGGCATGTGAGCCAAATTGTGTAGGAATCTTCCAAATGCATTACCATATTCTCGTTTTGTAGTTATTCACATGACATGCTTGAAATCTTTAAGAATTTATGTACTTGTCATTTTAGGTGTCTCTTTTATGGAGCATTAATGTATCCTTTAACCTTCTATATTTTTGAGTTGATGGATGGATTTGTATCATAGGTAGTTGTGAAGGATCTTGTAACAAGAGATGTTATCATTCAATTTAGAGCCCATGAGAGTCCCATATTTGCATTGTGCTTTGACCCCAGTGATACATACATGACCAGGATAGTGGTGCCCACAACGTCCTCAAGGTCTTCGCAAGCTTTCAAGGCAGTCTAATAAGTAAAGGAGATGATTATATCCCCAACGTTGCAACAAAGGGAAAGAAGTCCCTAAAATGTCGAATTCAATAAACTATGATAAAGGCACATTTGACATGGTTGTCCTACAGTCAAAGGTTGAGAAGGTTGAAACTTAAATCAAGGCCAATGAATATGATCCCTCCAGAATCAAGCTAGATTTGAGTCAAATGCATGTGATCGACAAGATAGAGTGGAATAAGAAGATAGGAGGTATGGTATCTAGAGACTTGCTCCAGGCTACAACTAATATAGAACAATGAAAATAAAAGGAACAAAAAAATTAGAATTCAAACAAGAAAAAATTGGAAGTAGAACTTCAAACTCTTTTGGGCCTATTAGTCATTCCAATGCTCTTGAATTGCTATGATGTCTTGTCAAGCAACGTATAAGGAAAATCAATGTATAAGGAAAATTAGCGAATGATGAAGATGCACATCGTAAAATATTATCGATTAGTTTATTACATAAAATATTACACCGCAGTCAATGGCACTTAAGAAGATACTCCCAGAGAGAAATAACTCGGATGTGCAATGTGCATGGGACCATTGATGACATCCACTGAAAGATTGCTAATGTTGGATCATAATTTGTATACATAAATACATACACATATAGCTAGATAGAAAAATAGTTTGAACATAAAGAATGAATAGATCTGTATTTAATGGCAACAATAAATGCATTATGTGCAATTTTTTTATAGTCACTACATCATTAATAAAAAGTATGATGACTCCAGGTTGAGTAACAGAGATATAATCAAGCAAATAGACATAAGTTGAGAGAATGCATGAAAATGATGGCAAATGGTGTTTAATGTAGGTGATAATTGTCCTATCTCTAAAAGGAAACATTCATTATGCCATTAGCATTGATAATATCACCAGACTTGGAATTAGAAAAATCTTAGCGAGGTTAAAGAGAGAAAAGAGTTAAACTTGGATGGGAAAAATTCACAAGTATAACAATAAAAAGATATATGTATATTTTGACATGCACCCAATAGATGTTAAATTGAGCAAGTCTAACTAGTCAAACTCATTCAAACCAAGTTTGACTCTCGAATATGAGGAAAATATCATATTGATTCTAGTCACAGTGTCAAATGACGGACAACAACGAATTGAACCCACAAGTAGCCCATATATGATAATTGTTTTAGCTTTTAACTCTAGATAACAATGATTGTTTCAAATTCAAAGAATCCATTAGCACAGGTGAATATAAAATTAAAAGGAAAACCTTCATTAAGGTGTTTAAACCCAACGTTTTTGAATTCATAAAGATGAGTCCATATTCATCATATCACAATGATATGATTGAAATAAAACATTGATTTTTTCATTGGCATAATATTGTTCAAAATTATATAGGCTAGAAACCAAGAAGTTATCACACAGTCCAAGTTCGGATACAATGTTGAAAACTAGACATATCATGGAACAAATCAGGTACTTTCCACCATTTGGCGAGCTTCCCTATTACTGAACATGGAACCGCACACCTCTTCCATTGCAAATACTCCCAACAATTTGTTCTAAAGGTGTATAATGCTACATTGAACATGTGTTATATTTTAGACTATCTTACGAGAATTGATTTGGGTAATAGCACAATTAAAAAAACAAAAGAATAAGTCATGATTTGGTCCAATCAAGGCTCAAAGAGTTGAATTGGGGAAATTTTAAAAATCACAGAAAAAATAATATTTTCAGGGAAGCTTACAATGTCCATATAATTGTGTTAAGCTTTTTTTCTTACTATAATTATGTCCAACTATTAAATCTACATGTAAAAGTGTCAATCTAATGCAAAATTTGAATAATAACCCGTTAATAACATAAACAATATTATATATGAGAAAACATATCACAGAACACAATAGATTATAGACATGTGATAGATTTGTTGGTTATTACCTACAGAAATGAACTTGAAATATAAACAAAATTGATTTTTTCCCCATTTATTTTCATAGACTAATCAATTCTAGTTTGCAAGAGTAGTAGGTCAAACTTTTCAAGTCAGTATGAGATAGACTCTTGTTTGAATTTAGAGTTTGAGACATTATTGTTAATCAAATATCAAGTAATTAGTACAGTTAGATGGAACTTACTCAACATGCCCCCCAGAAAAAAGTCACACTCTGGCTCACATTGAGATTTTGTGTGAGAAGTCATCTAATCTAGTAGAAAATGTCTTCCCTCCTGTTGCAAAAATATAGTAATAGATAAAGTCAGATTTCCTACTGATTCATAAATATGATCAAATTTTCAACAATCTAGGTTGATTCAGAATTGAGAAAAATCATTGTGGACATGACTCCATACACGTAACTTGAATCATGGTGAAACTTGGATACACCTCCAAAAGCTAGGCACCTCGTCGAACCAGCATAGCTATATGGCAAACACAACTAGCGGATTGGAACTATTTGAGTGGAGTAAATGAATTTGAGGGAAAGAAATAAAGAACCTTACCTCCAACTTTGCTTAGCATATGTTCTCGATGACTTTCCTTTACTGTCGCGTCCCAGTGTTTTTCCCACTATCCATGTATGGTTTCTTTCACTGCAAAAATAAACAATGGAAAACAAAAGATTTTGGATATGCTTTCACCAAAAGTAATGACAGATCCCATGCTTAGTTGTAGAGATATGGAATCCATGTTGAAATGAGTGCGGATGTGACTAAGGGTAAGGAGGGTAGAGTTTTGAGATGACCCATGGTATGTTCTAGAGGATGAAATGGTGAGATGCATGCCCCTCATCCTAGGTCCCATTTTGTTATGTGTCAAATTAATTTTGTTATGTCCACAATGGTGACTTACTAACAAAATGATGGTCAATTATAATGTATAAAGTTTGCATGGATTACACATTCCCCATCATAAAAGTAAAGGGGATGGAGAAAAGGGTTAAGGAGAGATGGAAAAATGGGTTGGGGCATCCATAGGAACTTGAAGGGATTGTTTCCTTGACTCCTCATTTTCATGACTAGTTTCTTTAGACTATGGTTCTAGAGTGAAACCTCAACAACTATGTTAATTAGGTCCTCAAACAATGCTTCTAACTTAATTTTTCGAGGGTTTAACAACAACTGACAAATCATAGTATAGAGCGTGAAGTAAGAAACATTTTTCTAGACCATTGGGATGAGCTGCAAAGATAGGTGAGGATTAGTACTTTTCCAAACAATGATAGGGATATGGGAGATTCATCTGACTACTCAAGGCTCTTTAATACTGGCTTGTATTCATCATGATGGACTTTCTTTTACTCCCTAGGTGGATGGATAGAGATATTGAAGGAAGGTGCAGTTAACTAGGGGTATAGGCGAGATACTGAGAAGACAGAAATAGCCCATCTCATCCATCAGGTGTTTAGTTTAGGTCATTTAAGCCAGTTTGGAAGATAGCCCATGGAATTGGACGATTCTTATTTATTAGTGGAAGATAAATTACTTGAATTATCTTAGGGATAAAAGCTAATAATAGATAAGTTGCGTTAAGAGGTCACCAACTGGCTGGGGAATGAGCTCATCAACTTGAGCCCGAGCATCTTTGAAACTATCCAATATTTCTTCACCAAATTGAAATCCTTGAGGTTGTAGCTAAAACTGTGTGGAATTGGCAAAAAGGACAAGGAGTAGAAATGTCAATCTGCTATTGGGACCTCTTATTCAAATATTGAAAATCACAAGTCTGAGGTTCTGCAAGTATCAACATACATAATTTTATTTTGGGTTCATTCCAAATTTGTATGGAACATAAGTAGTACTATAATAGATAAGGAAGCAAAAAATACAATCCCAATTGTTTGAAGTTCAACACTATCGTTCCCTTTTGCAAAGAAATTTTAGAGTTTGATTCCCACATGGTAGAGAAGTGAAGAAGGTTTAGAGTTCGATTTCCACAGGGCACAAAGGCGAAGAAATTTTAGAGTTTGATTCCCGCGGGGTTCGGACGCAAAGAAGATTGTCATTTAATGTAGGTAGGCTGAATCAATGGGGTGTATCCAGCCAAAAACCGAGAACGAGGAGTTGGTGGCAAGGTGTAAGGAGCGAAAATTATTCATGAAAGAGCTAGTGGCAATGCATAATGCCTTCACCATTGCTCATTTTGGGTACATAGTGTCACTGAAGAACACAAGTGTCACGCTCAATAACTACGGCCAGGTCAAGGCGATTGAAGCTCCGCACCAGGGTATGTTCGTTGCAACCCCGATATTCAGTGATTTAATGTTTATGGTAGTGAATTTGCTTGCTTTGTATCTTTATATGGAATGAGACCTTCCACTCAAACTCAATCTGGAAATTGTTATCAAAGATACAACATGAATATCAATACAGCTTGAATAAGTAGCAAGACCTTTCGTTTCGTGTTCCAGACATGTATGTTATGTACAAGATATGAGATAGAGTTCTCTCCCCTTTTATGCTTTCTAGATCACTTGGGGTTCTTCCTTATCCACCCCATTCTACCACTTCCAAGTTGGCAGTGTCCAACAAATATATTAATCCTGGTGGTAAGACAAAAGTGGAATCCCATGTGCCTAATGAGACCTTAAGGAAGGCCAAAATATTGAGCTTTCATATCTAGTTCCAGGTCCATCGAGTCAAGATCCAAAGTAATACCTTAGTGATCATGATCATGTTTCCACTGGCGAACCACAACTTTGTCCTCCTCTGTGGAAACCTTATGCTGACGATCTCCCAAATTTTGTATTTGTAGGTTTTGGGCATGTTATTCAAGAATGTCCTTTTTGTGTTTTCCTTTCGGTGTTTCTCGACTTTGATCACTTCTATGCAGTCAAGTGTACAAACCTTGGTCAATGGCCAAAACTAGGAACTTGTCTGCATATTAAGCTTTTACTGCGCCTGATGCACCCTTCCATGGTGATTATGTGCACAAGAAAACCAAAGCAATACTATAAGGAAGAAATATTGTAAGGGTGCTCATGCATTCACCACCTAGAGTTGACCTGGAAACTCCAACTACCTTAAATGAATTGAAGTTTCTCATAATAACATAGCCCATAGCATAACTTGAGGTTTCTTGTAATAACATAGCATTTAATAACTTCTAACTAGCATTAGTCGACACTTCCAAAATATGAAGAAATATCAAGCGTACAAGTCCAACATAATATATGTTTATAGCATCTTGGCCTCGGGAATAGGCCAAATAAGACTATGAAATCAATTGCAAAGGATTAACACACTGAAATGAAATCAATTGCAAAATACAGAATTAAAATCTCATATGAGTCCAACACAAACTAATGCTAAAAGCATCATTCCAATTACTATAGTCCCATGTGAGATGACATGGACTAATAATAAGACAAGTTGCAATATGATCGTACTCTGGCGTCTCGAAATCCCACATTTATTAAACTAAAATCTGAATAATATTGCACAGGCCTTGCCCATTTTTCTCTACAATAAATTAATACGCAGAGCCAAATTATTGGACCCTGATATTTATTTACAGAATGAACTTTCAATAATCCGATTTTGACCTTTCATTAATCTTTCGGCTTAGGAAATGGATCATAATTTTTAAGATTTAATTTATGTAAATTTGTAATTTAATCCCGCCTTCGCCAAAAAAGCGATCGTAAATTTTACATGTAAGTAAGTTAAAGAAATTTTGTTATTTGTTTTTGGATTTTGTAATTTATCAAAATTTATAAATTAATAATGTTAAATGGAGATAAACCATGTAAGTTATTAATAATAAATAAATAATGCCAGAAGCCGGGAGCTCTCCCACACTTTGCTGCAGCTTGGCACCAAGCTCGACCTCTGACTGGCCAGGGTTGGGTTTCTTACTTCTTTTTCAAGGCTCAATTCACAGGTTAACCCCACTATGAGATCAGGAGTCAGGTTAGTCATCAAAGGTACCATGATTTTTGACCAATCAAATAATTCTAACGATAAAAAAACTATTTCGTTATCAATTTATAAGATGTGCATGATTAAACTTAGAATAGCACTATGGACAGGATTCTCGGTGGCTCAATGCACGAATAATCTCTTTCATTATAAGAACACAATAATATAGGATTCTTAGTGGCTCGATGTTTGTATTCTGATTTATATTACATCTCTTTCCTATATATATATATATAAATATATATAGATTATACATATATCCCGTGTGATGTGCATAAAGGTAGAGTTGTGTGATATTCCAATTATTTGGAGAAGACGATAATTTTTTTATGAGTCTCAACTTATCTCTATTTTCATTCTTGTCTTTGTTTGTTTATAGTAATTCTTGTATGCTCTTTTTTCAATAGAAAAAATATTTCTATTACTAGAAAGTAGGAGAAATACATTGTTGCTTGGATCTAGAATCCAGTTTTACTCATTACATTTTTTGAAATAGTGTTCTACAGGGATCTCCTTGTGTGTTACATAAATCAGATAATCTATATCCTTAGTGCATGTTTGTATCCCCTTGTGAAGAGAGTGTAAATCAACTACCTTGCGTGATAATTAGACCCTTTGTGAGATGATTGTAAGGGACCTGTACTTCATCATCCTCTGCCTCCTAAAACAGAGTATGCTCTGCCTCATGTCTATGGTATGTTTATGGAGGAATCTTGGTCTTCTTTTAGCGAGTTGTGGGTTTGTCCTGGCCAGACAGATTTTCCATCTTATCCATACAAATCGATTATGCATTGAGTCTATCATCCAAGGGTTGAGATATCTATCTCAATGCCAAGCAGCTAACACTCCATTCATGTCTTGACAGAGGGCTTTAAATCTCGATATGGCCTAACCCAAGCAAACATTTATGCAGGAAGGATGATAATATATTCGATCGGGCTTTGTTAAGCATCCTTCTTTTGATAGTTGATCTGTAGTCCCATTTTGTCTCCTGTAAATATGGGCAATGTTGATGGATTGGAATACTTTCATCAATGTTTTAATGTCGATTTTCCAGTTATCAAGAGATGGAGAGTGCAGTGATACATGCCCATTAACCCAATCAGTGACAACTTTGGAGTCTCCAAAAATCTTGATCTCCCAAAGTCCAAGCCAGTTATCACAATGAAGAAGTCCCCATAAGGCAAGGAGTTCAACTCTTGTGTTGTTTCCAGTCCCACCATGCCACTAGAAAAGATAAGAATATGCAACATTTATGAAAATATCCATGCCACATCCACATAATTTGAATGAAGAAGACCCATCAAAGAAACCTACAGGGAATGTTTCCCAAATGTTGCAAGGTGGAGGGATGTGCAGGAGAGTTGGAGTTGAAGGTACACAATATTCATGGTGAAAATTTATAATCTTGTAACAGGTACACCAGATGTAGGGTGGCTCATTCTCAAATATAAGAGCGTTCCGAGTCTGCCATATGCCCCATATGATGAAGAAAACCAATGCTCTATGGAGATGAGACTTTGCGGTCCAGCTTTGTAAATAAGAGACAATGTCGATACGATCCCAAGATGGTGGCTCCTCAATTGTGTGCAATATCTTGGTCCAAATTTTCGTGGCAAAGACACAAGGGATGAAAAGGTGGTTAATGTTGATGGGCCTCTAAATTAGACATAAATTAAAGCCCATACCTCTAAATTAAGCATAAATTAAGGCTCATATAACCATCCTTTGGCATATTAAACCTCTCTTTTTGCATTATATAATGTATTTTTAACTTTAATATATTCATTAGGAAGATTTATGAATAATTTCATATTTGTGCCTAATATTATTTATTTTTGTGGAATATTATGAGAATTTTGGGTAGATTATGAAGATTTGGAGGAGGAGATAATTTAGGGACTTGTTCCCTACTACATGAGGATCACTATTAAATAATAAATGAACAAGATTTTATGGAATTATGGCACATATTGTGGAACTCCAATGATTGAGAAAATCTAGGAATGTGTTCGTTGCCATTTAATGCAAATTCCTAGTATTGGGAATGAGATCCACTAATCAAGGGATTTTGGTGGGGAAAGCTTCCTCCTTTCATGGGGAATGATTCCTAATCATTTTGTATAAGTACCCAGTCAAATTTCCCTCTAGGGGGATTTTCATTAGTGTTCTTGTGGAGAGAACTCGTATTTTTCCAGCCTCATTGTCTTTTCTTGTAGGGATGTAATTGTATTGATAAAAGTAATGAATATTGGTGTCATGTTCAGTCTCTAAATCTTGTTCTCCTCCATAGGTCTTTGGTTTTCCTTGGGCTTGGCCATCCCAGGAGCCTCAGATCCCTTATGTGTCATTTTCTTTTCTTATTTTCACTTCTTATTCACATGCATCTCTTGTTCTTATTTCTTTCCATTTCTACATTTAGTATTAATGATTTCTTGTTGTATGATTGTGTTAAATGGTTCATGTAAGTTCTTTTGAAGGATCACAAGAATCATTTCATCCTTGGAAAAGATTTGGAAGGTCATAGTAATCATTGAGCTACTTGGATTAGTCTTCTTATTCCCAAAACTAGATTTCTGGAACTCATTTTTAGCAAAGAATAATAAATTTCTGATTTTTTTAGAGCATTCTAATGAGCTTCAATCGAGTTGTTTCTAGTTGTATTACATCACAAAAACATTATATTTAATAAAAAAAACTACCCCATTTCATTTTTACTTGATTAGGTTAGGCATTTGATAGATTTACGAGCTCACTAATTCTCGAATTTCTGATATTTAGACTAGTAATTTTTTGTTATTAAATAAATCTTTCCCATGTATAGATGAATTTGTCAATAGATGTAGAAAATAATGTGTGTTGTGGTAGGAGCTTCTACATTTCAGGGAGACCTCATATTGCCTCATCAACCCATGTCACCAAAATCCACTAAAGTTTCAATCTGAATTCTTGTTTTATAAGCTAAATTTGCCATTTCCATTGAGCAAATCTACCCATCTTGAAGCCCTTGCTTGAGTTATGGTTAGTGTCCACCTCCTCCATGCCTTATTCTTCCATTATCGACCTTTCCCAAGTTCCATTCCACCTTCTAGACCACTTCCTAAGCTTTTGGCCCGCTTTTTGTAATAAAACATGGGATCCTGTATACATCGTATAGGAACTAGTACTTCCTGTAAACATCTTGTAGGAAAACCTGTAGTAGCCTGTTTTGAGCCTGAATTGAGAAAAATCATCACTAGAAGCTAGGATTAGGCCCCTACTTGCCCTCCAATCCATCTGAACCATTGCACTCCTTTTTCTCCACACTTGTCTTCCCTGCCAAAGAACCAAGCAAGATTAGCATTTACATTTTTAAAGCAAAATGATAAAAAGGAAAAAGTTATTTTATATTTATTCATGCACATAGCAATTAGCAAACTCTAGATCGAATTCCATACTCAGTTATTTTAAATGATCACATGTGATAAATAGGATTAAGTTAGGTTTCTTTTACATTTAGTTCATGACCTTTATGCAATTAGAATATGTTTCTTTCCTTGTACTTTATTTCTTGCAATAGGTTAGGGTTTCCATTTCAGTTCATTTTTTGCAATCACTTAGGGTTTGATTTTAGACATGCACTCCATTACATCATGATAACAAAGGAAGGACACATTGTATGTTTCACATATAGTTT
>APFE030452096.1:0-12462 GCA_000404065.3 Pinus taeda | reverse complement strand
GTGAAGCTATGTGGCTTCACGGATGCAGATTGGGCAGGAAGCCCAATGAACAGAAAGAGCACATCAGGAGGGGTCTTCAGTATCGGGTCAACAGCAGTTTCTTGGTACAACAGGAAGCAGAGATCCATGGCACTCAGTTCAGCAGAGGCCGAGTATATGGCAGCAAGTTTGGCTGCATGCGAGGCTATATGGATGAGGAAGATTCTGGTCAGTTTGTTCAGTTCTCATGTAGAGCCTACTGTGATTTACTGTGATAACCAGAGTTGCATTAAACTCTCGGCAAATCCTGTATTTCATGATAGATCTAAGCATATTGACATTAGGTACCATCATATCAGAGATTGTGTGCAGCGGAGAATCATGTTACCTTCATACATTCCAACAGAGGATTAGGATGTTGATATCTTGACGAAGGTGCTCACCAGGAGAAAATTCAAATACCACCAAGGCAGGATAGGGGTTGTTGATAATCCATATCTTGTTGAGAGGGAGTGTTGAGAATGCAACAAGATGATGGAGCTTAGTGGAAAGGAGTGGCCTTCACTAAGTGGGCCCGTAGGCAAATTATGGTGCAGAGTCTATTTTTAGACATATGCATCATGTCTATGAGTTGCAGGATGTTGTTTATGGATGATTGGTCAAGTTGGCAAAAACAGATGGACTTCTATTTTTAGACAACAACGGTGACACTGTCAAGTCTAAATATAGAGCAATCAAATATTATTAGCTCATAATAATATTTAGACTATAAACTTTATCTTATTCTCTTGGAGCACCTCAGTTGGAGCTACAGATGTGGCACATGCAGCTCACAGAAAGAATCACATGGTTACCTATGGGTTGACTGAGCTATTGCATGCAGGACTTCAGTTAGAACTCAACTGGTTGAGTTTAGTGGAGCTGGAGGTGGAGTTGATGGAGTTGTGTTCAGTTTGACTTGGTTGAACTGGTTGTATTTAGTCTAACTGGGAAATAAACTAAGTGATGAGTTGTGTGAATTAGTTATTAATTAATTCACTAATTATTAACTCATAATGCAACTGAAGAATACATCAGTTAACTCAGTGCATGTACAGTTCAGTGGATATAGGTGTTAGAGATTGAGATTGCTATCAGTTGTGACTGTAGTTGTGCATGAGATATTGCACAATCAGTGGGATTGAGCTATGCCAATGACAATTGTGGCCAAGAACAAATGATTATAGCCTGTGCTCACGTGATTTCCAGTGTGAGTGATTTTCAAAGGTAAAAAGAACTTGGAATGAGTTTGGTTATCATTATTGTTCTTGCAGGATTGTGCAGTTGAGGCAAGCAAGCAGCAGAGGAAATTGGAGATCATATCTGAGCTGTATTGTGTGTAACAGGTGGAGATAGTACTGAGTACTTGTGAGGAGTATTGTACTATGTTTGTTACATGTTCTCAATCATATAATATATAGATAGTTTGGGGTTTTTAGCGAGATGCTTTCCCTGGGATACATACTATGTTGATATATGTGTTTGATGCTTCTATGTGCGCATGTGTATGTTTCTGAATACTGCTAAATTGATGATCAACGTAGATGAGATTATGTATTATGCATGTATTCCGCAATAGTGTATAATCAGGATAGTTTCGGTTGAATAAGTGTCATATTATTCATAAATTTCTACAGGAGGAGGCATCTTATCCATGTGAAAGAGATGGAAAAAATAGTACACTATCTCCAGGTATGGAGACACTATATTTTGGGGAAGTTATTTGTGGTCAAGACAGATAACATCACATTGAGCTACTTTGCTAGCCAACCAAAGTTGTCTCTGAAAAAAGCTTGATGGCAAGACATTTTGGATAAGTTTTACATAATGATTGAGTATAGGCCAAGGAAACTCCATGTAGTTGTGGATGCCTTGAGAAGGAAGGAAGAGTTGGAAATGATTGAGGAAGATGAAGAGAACCTACCTACTCTAGAGAGAGCCAAATTCAGTTTGTTGAAGAGATAAAAATAAGAATTAGTGATCAACTTTAGAATGATACTACAATGAAGAACATAATGAAGTAGTTGGACTCATGAGGGAACTCTTGAAAGAGTGTTATAAGTCGCCTTGGGTTCTCCGCCCAAGATAGTAGAGAAAACTAGCATTGTTGGAGAGAGGTTAGTTTTTGGGAAGCATGAGGTGAGATGTGGAGGAGTATGTGCAAACTTGCATTATTTGCTAGCAAATTAGGTCTGACACTAGAGGAAATGCAATATTATTGCTTCCTTTACCGATTCCAGACATGCCATGGGCAAGTGTCTCAGTGGACTTCATCTCATAGTTGTCAATGGTGCAGCGGTATAATGAGGTGTGGTCATTATCAACTGAATCTCTAAGGATGTCGTCTCCTTACCTATAAAAGTAGCATGAAATGAAGAGGAAGTAGCAAAGAATTTGTTCTGAAATGTGGTGAAATATTGGGGTCTTTCATTGAGCATTGTGTTAGATAGTTGTACGATATTCATAAGGAAGTTTTGGACCTAATTATTCAAACTTATTGGGTTGTAGTTTCTACATAAGTTCTACATAATTATAGCTTTCATTTGAAAACATATGGAAAATAAGAGCATACCAACTCCCTACTAGAGGATTACATCAGGAATTATGTGAGGGCCAATCAAGAGAATTGGTGAATTGGTGAAGCTTATTAGATGCAACTCAATTTAGTTACAATATGAAAAAGAGTGCTTTTGTGAGATATAGTCCATTCGAGTTGGTTAATTGGAATATGCCTATTACACCATATATTGTTATACATGGATACTATGAAAGGAGTCCCTTAGCTCTAAAGTGAATCATTGGCAGGAGATGTTGGAGATAGCTCGAGTGCACTTAACAGATGTAGTAGAGATGATGAAGAAGTTGCCAGACACAAATAAGAGGGATGAAGAGTTCAGTGTGGGAGATATGGTATTTTTCAAGATGGCCAAGGAGTAGTTTCCACCACCTGTTGGGATGTCTAGATCACATGCGAGGAGGCTTGAGGGGTCATTCTGAGTTGTGGACAAGATTGGTGATGTAGCCTATAAGCTAGAGATGCCTTTCCATTTGAGTGCATCAACAAAAATAGTGATTCTAATTTCTGAGTGCCTAAGAAAAAAAAATACAATCCAATAAAATGATGTTTCTAATTTTTGATCTTCTTACATTGAAAGGCATATTGTCAATATCTGAATCTGTTTCTAATAGTATGAATGAAGCTATTTGTCTGAATGCATAATCTAAACCTAAAAAGAAGGAAATACGATGGCGTGGGAAGTGCACTCACTCCAAGGCAATACAGGGCAAGAAATAAAATTAGAAGCAAAGGAATCCACACACAAATAAATCTGATATATCTGATCGTTTCCTGATTCCTCTGTATTACATTCAATTCCTGCCCCTGGTATTGCATTCAGGATGCTATTCAAAAAGTATGTTGCTCCACCTGGTCATATCCCTGCCTGCTCCAATGTACCCAAAACATCGACTCTCTCTTTGAGCCAAAGGACAGCTGCGAAATAATCGTGTTGGCTCAACACAGTCTCTGAGCAAGTCTCGTGCTGCCGACACTCTTGTTCCCAGAATTTCAAATTGTTACTGCTCAGGAAATCCAACGATCCCCAATACTGAAGTATAAAATTTTATATATTAAAGATTAATAAAAAAAAAAATTATTTTATTTTAATAAAATATTGGCTAATCTATAAGTTACTTATTTTATAAATAGGGTTTCTAATTATTTGTATTATTAAAGATTTTTAAGTGTATTTTTTTTATAATAGGTATTGTAAAAAGCGTTATTTACAACTTAAAGATTTCCATGTTATAGTGGGAGTGAATCTCTATCCATAAGAATATTGTTGAATGTTTTTTAAAATGTACATATATTTGCAGTTGTCTATAATGCGATTTTTTGAAAGCCTTTCCGGTGGGTTTTTCCGGTCAAAATCCGGCAACAATTTATTGGAATCACAAGTTTGATGGCTAGTTTCTGCACAATCAAAGCGTCCCAGGGGTTTTTCAGGGTGCTGAATCCAAATATACAGTTAAAAAACCATTTTAACTGCAACAAATTAAGATTTAACTCAATTTCTTCCGTCGGATTCCGTCACCGGAATCTCCAAAAAGTTGCATTATAGACAACCCCATATATTATTTGATATTTAATCATTTTTATATTTAATATGTATAATAATAATATGAAAAGTAAGAAAACTTTCTGTAAAAATTACATCATCATCTAGTGCTTCATCTTTTCCTGATGATGAAGAACACCAAGATCTAGTTCTTCATCTTGTCTTGACGATTAACCACATGATCTTTATCACATGATCTTTATCGGAAGTTTCTTACTTTTCATGATATATATAGATCACAGAATCTAAATTCAATCATAATAATTTAAAATAAAGTTGTTATATTTAATAATAATAATAATTTAAAATAACTTTTATGATTTTTTTTTAAATTTGGAGAATATGAAACGTTTAATAAAGTAAGAGTTTTGATACTTATCATGAATTGATGTCTATAGATATTTACCAATAGTTTAATTTGTATGATTATGCTAGTTTACCATGTAGTTGTATTCTAATCGTAATATTTGAAACATTACCAATTCTATAGCCACATTGTCTTTTTTTACTTGCATCTATGTCTTAAACCTATAGACATTCATAACAAAATTACAAATACAAATAATACATTAATAATATTTTTATTATGTAATATTATTAATATTAAAGTAATATGTAATATAGTATTATAATAATATTACTTTTCTATTCTCTAGTATTATTAATTTTTGCTTTGATACCATTAGGATAAGATATATTGTTCTAGAAAATTATTAGGATGAAAAATGATGTAATTTTTTTTTAAGAACTCATTATTAATGGGAATTTTCCATTGTCACTTCCTGATATTTCATCTACCAACATCACCACTAGATCCCATTGGTCACATAACCCTTATGTGGATTGATCTCCTTTGGATGTAGATTCACATGGTGAGTAAATGCCACAAAGTCCAACTGATATTTCCTATCAAAGGATCCAATCGGAATTTGATCCTCGTGAGTTGAGTGAATCCCATGATGAGGAACTAGATGACTATCCTTTTCCTGTATGGGTCATTGAAAATATGCATTCCCATAACTTCGTTGATCTTCCTACTGATGAGGATATTGTGGAAGTTATGTCTATTACTTATTAGCTGGTCTGGGGCTCAAACAAATAGAATTGGAGGACGACCCATTTTCCATTAGCCTGAACGAAACCATAATACTCCCAGATTTTGATCTAGGAGCCGAATTAATGCATGAATCGACGAAGGAAACGAAATCAAAGCAGTTCCTCTAATGACTTCTGCCATTGCATATACAAAGCAAGGATGTCGAAATGGGTATAAAACTAAGGAGTCGTCTAACGAGGTGGAGGAATTGCCCAGACAACCAAAAATGGTCAGAATCCGAGCAAAAAAATTTCAAAAAATCTTGTATATGCAGTGTTTGTGATAGTTCAAAGCATACATAACACATAACAGATTTATACTCATAGACTTAGGCGGCAATAGCAAAGAATAATTTCAGTGACAGACAAATGGAGAAACAACAAGATTACTCAGTCAGAAACAATGGAATAGATAAAACAATCACTAGAGAATGGAAATAACTTTGCCTTACATAATAGGCTGAGACCTGATTTACCTTCCTTAGCGAGAGAAATTACAAATTTATAGAGGCGGAAGAAGGATTTAGAATCCTACATGTGATTTAGATGGAGATATAGAAACTAATGATGGTGTAGAAGGATCTAGAATCTTGCATGTGATTTAGATGGAGATCTAGAAGCTAATGGCGGTGTAGAAGGATCTAGAATCCTGCACGAATTTGGCTTCACATTTAACATTCTCCAACTTGAAGCCAAATAAGAGTCATCAAGTCACACCAAATCCTACCATGCCTCTACATAACTCATGTTTATTTCGTGGTAGAACCTTAGTGAGCATATCAGCAAGGTTCCTATTTGTATGGATCTTTTGCAAGGATAACTATTCTTCCTCCAACACATGCCTAATCCAATGGTACCTTAAGTTAATGTGCTTGGTTTTTGAATGAAATGCTAGGTTTTCTGCCCAGTGAATGGCACTCTAACTATCACAATATAACACATACTTGTCCTGCTTTATCCCTATCTCTCCTAGGAATTGTTGCATCCACAACATCTCTTTACAAGCTTCTGTTGCAGCTATGTACTATGCTTCTGTTGTAGAGAAGGCTACTATTCTTTGTAGCCTTGACACCCAAGATACTGTTGCACCTGCAAATGTATTCAAATAACCTATAGTGGACTTTCTGGTGTCCATATCTCCAACCATATCTGCATCTATAAATCCTTCAAGCACAGCCTCATCACGACCACAACATAAACAATAATGACTAATACTCTTGAGATACCTCAAAATCCGTTTTACTGCTTGCCAATGTTGTTTGCCTAGATTGGAAAGGAACCTATTCACTACTCCCATTGAATATGCAATGTTTGGTCATGTGCATACCATGGCATACATCAAGCTACCAACTGCTGAAGCATAAGGAATCTTGCTCATCTCTTCTTTCTCCTTATCATCACTAGGACATAATTCAGTACTCAGCTTGAAGTGGGCCGCAAGGGGTGTACCAACTGGCTTGGCATCCTTCATATTATACTTTTCAAGCACCTTCTTGATATATTTTTCTTATGGCAACGACAACCTTTTGTTTTTCCCATTATGCATAATCCGCATGCCCAATATCTATTGTGCTAGTCCCAAATCCTTCATTGCGAATTTGCTACCCAAATCTTTCTTCAACCTATTGATCTTATTCTTATCATGCCTAACAATCAACATGTCATCCACATATAACAATGATATGATATACTTTCCTTGATCATACCTCTTGATATAGACACAATGGTTAACTTCCAACCTCTAAAAACCATGTTCCAACATGAATGAAACAAATTTCTTATACCATTGTCAGGGTGCCTATTTCAACCCATAGAGACTCTTCTTCAACTTGCAAATAATGAAGGAAACTTACTCCAATTCACCATGAAGGAAAGCAGTTTTTACATCTAATTGTTCACATTCTAAGTCTAAAGCAGCAACTAGACCAAGAATAACTCTAATGGATGACATTTTAACAACAGGTGAGAAAATTTCAGTGAAGTCAATACCTTCTTTTTGGGAAAAACCTTTCACCACCATCCTTGCTTTATACCTCTCCTTCTTTTTGTCACCTTCATGCTTAATCCCATAAACCCATTTGTTTTGTAGAGCCTTTCTACCTTTTGGGAGGCTTACCAACTCCCAAGTTTTATTTTCTAGCAAAGAGTTCATTTCTTCTTCCATTTCTTTCTTCCATTCTTCATTGTGCTCAACTTTACAAGCTTCTTGAAAACAATTAGGCTCACCTTCATCAATCAACAAAATATAGTTTGAAGGAGGATACCTTTGTGAAGGATTATGAGGCCTAGAAGATCTGCGAACCAACTGTGGTGGTGCATTATCAGGTTGAATCTCCTGTAATGGTTCCTACAAGATTCCTTCTTCTTGTTGTTCATAATTTTCCACTTGTTATTCTTCATGCTCGAGAATTTGATGTTCATTTTCTTGTATTGATGGTATGTTTTCCTGCTGCTCTTCAAACCTGTCAATAACCTTCTTGACCTCCAGCTCACCTATAATCCTCTTGAACATTTCTGACTCATTAAAAATAACATCCTTGCTTCTAATAATTTTATGTTTGAATGAATCCCATAGACGATAACCAAAATCTTCATCCGCATATCCCAAAAAAATGCATTTCATAGATTTATCATCTAGCTTAGTTCTATTTTCTTTGGGAATAAGTACAAATTCTTCACATCCAAAGATTTTCAAGTGAGAATAATTTACCTTCTTACCAGTCCAAACTTCTTCAAGGATACCGCCATCCAAGGTTGTAGTTGGAGATATATTTATGAGGTAGCAAGCGGTCCTAACTGCTTCAGCCCAAAAATTCTTCTCCAAACTAGAATTGGACAACATACTTCACACCTTTTCCATAATGGTGTGATTCATCCTTTATACGGCACCATTCTATTGAGGAGTACCAGGCATAGTCTTCTCAGGCTTTATGCCAAACCTGTTATAATATTCTTTAATTGCATTTGAGCAATATTCTCCACCATTATATGTTCTTAAACACTTTTGCAGTTTGTTAGTCTCTCTTTCAACAACAACATGAAATTTTTGAAATATTCCAAACACTTCACTTTTACTTTTCATAGGATATGCCCAAACCTTCCTGGATGCATCACCTATAAATCTTACAAAATATGATGCTCCTCCTAATTACTTGATGTTAACAGGACCAAACACATATGAGTGTACCAATTCGAACACATTTTTCTTTCTATCATGACCACCTCTAAGGAATGGAACCCCTCTTTGTTTACCATATATACAATTCTCACAAAGATCAAGATTGTAGGATTTAAAACCTGGCAATAAATTTTTACGAACAAGTATTTTTAAGCCCTTCTCGCTCATGTGACCCAAACGCTTATGCCACATATCTGCGAAATTTCCTTCTTTTGTGACAGTAGCCAAATCTAATTTTCCTATCAATGTCTTCAATGTGTATAATGTTCCTATCTTGGGTCCTTTGGCCACGACCAATGATCCTTTGCTAATTTTCTAGCCTCCTTTTCCAAAGCTTGTGGAATAGCCTTCATCATCCAGTCGTCACATAGAAATTAAACTCATGCGCATTTCTGGTACATGCCTGATCTAGTTCAACAATATATCTTGTCCATCTTTCATCTTGATCTGGACATCTCTCACTCCAACAATACTACAAAAATGATTATTCCCCAAATGCACTCTACCATAATCACCAAGATTATATGAAACAAAGCTATATTTGCATGGGGTTACATGGTGAGATGCCCCAGAGTCAAGGATCCAATCAAAGCTACTACTAGATGTATATACACATGCGTCCTCTACTGAAACAGTAAACAATACAACACCATTTGTGGCTACAGCAGTAGCCTCACCTTCATTTGTGCTGGATGACTTGTGATTTGTATTGGACAGTCTCTGATCCTTTTGTCCTTTCTTCTAGAATCGACATTCTTTCTTCATGTGCCCGGGTTTGCTACAATGAAAGCAGATGATCCTGCATCTCCTTGATTTTAATCAGCCTCTTGGTCTTGATCACCCTTGTCAGCCTCGATCCATTCTCCTACCACGATCAGCGAGAGCTAGAGCCTCTCCTCCCTGGTTTTCCATAATTGACTTGCGTCGCAGCTCCTCATTCATTAAATGGTTGCTGAAGTGCTCATAGCTACAATTAATTTTTCCCAACTATCTGGCATAGAACACATTAGCAAAATGGCTCTAATTTAATCATCTAAAATGATTTTAACAAAGGCAAGTTGATTAGTAATAATATTAAATGCATTCAAGTGCTCAGCAACTGAAGCACCCTCCTTCATTTTGAGATTATAAAGATTCTTCATCAAGAACACTTTGTTTGATGCCGTGTTCTTCTCATATAGATCATGGAGCTTCTTCCATAATCCTTCAGTCGTCTTTTCTTCGGACACATTGAAATACACATTCTTTGTTAGATATTGGTGGATTGTTGCAATCACCTTTCTATCTAGCTTATTCCATTCTTCATTTTTCATCAATGAGGATTTCTTTGTTGTGCCCTCAATCAGCAAATACTAATTCTTCAAAATCAGTATATCCTCCATCTGTGATTTCCATAGGGAAAAATTAGCCCTGCTCAACTTCTCCATATCTATCACTGTTGTCTCCATTTTCAATATATTGATGCCCAAAAATAAAAACTCCACTTAAAAACTTTAATTATTATTCTTTAAAATTTAGTAATAATGACCTTCCTCATTTTAAAATACTCTTTTCAAAAATTCCTGCACCTTTTTAAAATATACTTTTCAAAATTCCAACATATAATTATATAAATATAAAAAACATATAGAATGTTTTAACCTTTTCACATTTCACACATACATATGTTGGTTTGTATACGTGCAAGCTTGATGAAAAAAAATTACGAACTCCACGTAAAGCACTTACGCACTCCACTTTTTAGGCTTCATGGGACGTTTCACCATATGCCCACGGCCTTTTTATTTCTTGCAACAATTGTCTTAACGTTCTTCAGCTAGTTCCTCAGCTATTTCTTGAACATATTTTTTTCCTGGACTCTCTTCTTTGCAACGATTTCCGATTTCCTAGACAAATCCTTCAACAGCTCCAGAGGTAACAGACAGTGTTTAAATGAAAACTGCCAAAGTAAGGTGATGGAACTAAGCGGCTTGCACAGTGGATATTCGAACCAAGCCCTAATACTAGTTGATAGTTCCGAGCATACATAACACACAAGAAATTTATACTCAAGGACTTAGACGACAATAGCAAAGAATAATTTCAGAGACAGACAAATGGAGAAACAACAAGACTACTCAATTAGAAATAGCGGAATAGATTAAACAATCACTAGAGAACAAAAATCTCTTTGCATTATGTAATAGGCCTGGACCTTGGCTTGCCTTCCTTGGCCAGAGAAATTACAAATTTATAGAGGTGGAAGAAGGATCTAGAATCATGCATGTGATTTAGATGGATATCTAGAAACTAATGGCGGTGTAGAAGGATCTAGAATCCTGTATGTGATTTAGATAGAGATCTAGAAACTAATGGCAGTGTAGAAGGATCTAGAATCCTGCATGTGATTTAGATGGAGATCTAGAAACTAATGGCGATGTAGAAGGATCTAGCATCCTGCATGAATTTGGCTTCACACTTAACAGTTTGAATCATGTTTTTGATGGTGGAAATAAATTTAGCACCATCAAAAACGTCTAGAACACATAAATTTTTTAAGTTTAACAACTATAACTCGGATTTACAAAAATTCTTACTGAATTTTCTCTAAATATAATCTAAATTTCCATAACTTTTAGGACAACTCCTCCGCAACTACGCATAATACTAAATTTTTGACAATGGATATGAACTTTACCAGATCCCTCTAATCTTATCTCTTTATGTCTGGTCCACAGGCCACTACATACTCACTTTCCACCTACTTCTGTGGTGGGGATCACAATGACCTATCCTATCCTATCTAATTATAAATACACAAATTGTGGTTTGAATAAGCTTGCCTTGGCTTCGAAGGCTCCACTCCCACTCTCAATCAAACAGCTCTGATTATCAAAGCCAAAGGAGGAGCAAGGAATGTTATAACACAACACTATGGATAAACCCTATACAGTCATCTGTGCTAATTAATAACTGCAGTTCCGGGTCCCGACGAGCTCTAAATTTAAATTTCTATGGTGAATAAAAAAAATACCAGATTCAATCTCCAAATCCTGGTGACACGTCACAAGACCCACAATAAATCCAATCTTACTAAACTAATGCAAGTTGCAACTATGGTTAGACAGGCTAATGCGCCAAATTTATCTGTGCATTTAAATTTGGGAAAAACAGTTTTCGGCGCTTATTCAATGGCAGTTACTATTAATTTCTATCGTTGGAAGTCGGATCAGTTACTGTTAGATTTTTATCGTTGCAATTCTGGTTAATATAATATTTGGTCTTTTGACTGTAAAATTGACGGAATAAATAAAACCAGAGACAGTCCCCACAAAATCAGCTAAGCGTTGGATATGATGACACGTATGGCAGTTTTTTAGAGAGTGGTGGTTTCGATTCGAACCACGGGCCCGTGAAATATTATCACATATCCCCGCAAAATGGAGGCGGAGGAATTGCCCAAACGGTTAAAAGTGGCTGGAATTTTGGT
Organism: Pinus taeda; assembly: GCA_000404065.3. Lineage (NCBI taxonomy): Eukaryota > Viridiplantae > Streptophyta > Pinopsida > Pinales > Pinaceae > Pinus > Pinus taeda. The sequence goes on along the minus strand of APFE030452096.1, from coordinate 584 downwards.
AAAAAAAATTCAAAAAATCTTGTAGAGGCAGAATCGTGTTTTTGATGGTGGAAATGGATTCAGCACCATCAAAAACATCTAAGAGAATCGTGTTTTTGAAGTTTAACAACTATAACTTGGATTTACAAAAATGGTCGCTTAATCATATTGTGCTATATTTCTATATATGGAGAAAAAGATTTTAAATAAAGATTTTTTTTAAGATTATGTTGAAGAATATTATACATTCTATGTGTGTTTTTTAAAAGGATTCTATGGAAATTCGTAAGTCTTTTTTTGTTCATACGATTGTGTTTTTAAATAAAGGAAAATTTAAAAATAAATTTAGTATTTTTATTATTTGTAATGCAATAGCAGAATTTTAAGTTAAAATGTAAATATCTTGATTTAGTCGAAAGAGTCAAATTCATAACTCATCTAATTTTAGATGAGAATTTGAATTTTCTTTTCAATTATTTTGAATTGAAATTCTGGTATTTGTAACCATGTTGAGTTATGAAATAGATTTTTTTATAGCATTTTTAACAATGTTGAGTTATAGAGTAGAGTTTTAATTGATTTTGAGTTTTTGTTTTTTGTTTTTT
>APFE030452095.1:4567-16010 GCA_000404065.3 Pinus taeda | reverse complement strand
CCTCAGTTATCAGTTGAAACACCTATCATTGAAGATAAACCCTCTGAGTCCATACCGAACCAAAGTCAACAGGTCGAGATGGAAACCAACCCAGCCTTGCCTTTAGAAGGTCCACCTTTAGATGATATAGTTTCCAAAGAGAATGAGAATGACATTGTTCAAATTCTTTTTGTTAACACAGAGTGTGATGAACATGGGGGAAATCTACCCATTCCTTTAGCACAGGAGGGAAGTTCCCCATTTCAAGAGATTCATCTGGCCATTTATTCGGTCCCCCCTCCAAGCAATCTAGTCGTTTCCTTCGATTGGAATCTAGTAGTGGGTCCCCGCCTTCCATCTGATGTGCCATTCCAAATCATAGTACAAGTTTACAAAATGATCATGTCTGGCACTATCATAGATGAAGGGGCTTCTGTGAGTGTCCTTTCCTCAATTTCTTAGAAAGCGCTTGGTTCACCATTGCTTCTGCCTGACAATCGAAATTTGTTAGGCTTCAACAAAGGAACCAGTCCACCATTAGGGATCCTTCCAAATTTGCCTATAACTTTGAGAAGGAAAACCGTTCACTTGAATGTGATGGTAGTCCAAGGACCACTAGATTACAATCTACTCCTTGGGTGTGACTACGTTTATAGCATGGGAGCTATTGTTTCCACACTCTTTCGAGTGATGTGTTTCTCGCATGAAGGTAGAATGGTGCAACTTGTCAAATAGCTTTCATTTCCCGGTTCAAACATGGTTACGAGTCAAATTCCATCCCTAAATGGTCTCTTTACATCAAGAATGTCTCTTTAACCCCTAGTTAATCCACCTAATTACCGCGAGTGATTCGGTGAATGTAACAAAGCTCAGGGGGTATGCACCCTAGTTTGCTTCGACAGGCGAACCCAGATGAAAAAACAGATTTCCTTGTAGGTTATATGACCAGTTTGAAATGCCATTTCTGTGTAGGATATGGGATCAGTCTGAAACATTATCTCCTCACACGATATGTGATTGGAAGCTCACACCATTCACCTTTGTCTATTTCAATGGAAAGAGCCAAGAAGTGTTTTGTCTGCTCCGCAGATGAAATGATCCTGCTTAAATGCAGGAACTTGCATAAGGTAACTAGAAATCCTCGTTTTCTCAACACCTGGGGGCATGCAAACCTTTTTACACAAGTGAAAAATGACCAGCCTTATAGTGTTTTAGCTTAGATCTTAGTAACAACTTCTTAGGTTAGTTGATTGATATAATTCACCATTCACCTTTGTCGGCGGTGGACAAGAAAAGAAAAGGAAATGTTTTATCTAGATGAAAGACAAAACTATCCTACCTAACCTTAGTAGTTCTTACCTGTTAGTGTAGTTAGCTCTATAGTTTTATCATTTCTAGCCTACATGAAAAGGAAATGAGCAAAGTTTCGCATGGGGCAAGCTCACTAAAAAATGAACCTACTAATTAGAGACATCTTTAAAGACGACTGGCATGAGTAATGTTACCGCAGGGTTCAAGCTCGTTAAAAAATAAACTCGCCGCTGAGCATAGTTTCTAAAGATTGAAGCTCATTAAAAAATGAATCCACCCTTGGTAAATAACCTTTTTTATCGCATTGCTATCAATGTTTTGAGCCTTGGTTGTGTTCTTACCATCACCTCCATTCTTTTGGCTGATCATACGCCTCCACTTGATTTTTTACCCTTTTGAGAAACAGCTGCAATGAGTGATTCTGTTAGCCACCCTCTTTACACTGCCATGTTTAAGAAGTTCCAAAATTACCTCGAACTAGTTGCTACCCGAAAACATCACTCGTTCCTAAAAAACGAGTCTCTTTTAAGCTCTTTTTAGACTCGTAAAATATGAAAAGATTGCCAAGCTACTGGCCTTTCCAGCTCATTAAAGTAAGGGGAAGCACCATCCCTCCTCTACATTTTAATCTTTTTGGACCTGAGGGATCATTCCAAAAAAATATCAAGCGCTTGTCTTTTTCAGCTCACTAAAGCTATCGAAACGCCATCCCTTTCATATTATTTTATACTTTTTCGGACTTAAGGGATTATGCCATGAAAAAGGAATATTGGAGTTTCCTTTCCATCTCTTTTCAAACTCTCTAAATATGAAAAGGACTGAGTTATATTTGTCATTAAACTCATTAAAACAATAGCGACAAACTTGTCCATCTGGACAAGAGCGAGTTTCATTGTCGCTATGCTCGCTAAAACATAGAGACAGGTTTGCCTGAAGGGAAAATTATAGAACGAGCATATGTTATCCTCTTCAATCTTGACAAAAATAAAGAGGTACTGGTCAGAAATGACTGGGGAAAAAGGGAATAAAACTTGAAGAACTTCATTGGTAGTAGGTCGCTCTTGAACATGACGCTTTCGCTCCATCACCATGATCGAGTCGGGTTGGGTTATTCCGTTCACCGGTCACGTCACCATTGGTCCTCCGTACCATCCATCTTTGGGGTTAACGCTACCAATCCATCTCAGTGTCACTGATATGTTCAAGAGAAGTCATTCAGAGAATTGACCAACCTAGCTAACGCCTCATCCACTGCAATACCATCACCCTCCATTTTTCATGACTGCCATTCTTGAATCTTGTATTATTAGATCGTTTTCACCTCCAAAAAATCAGTTGCTTTGTTTCGTGTCATAGATGTGGGATTCATTAAGGCTCTCCTATGATGGGTCCCTTCTTGTCGACATCAACTCATTATACAAGAAGTTGACTTAGGAACAACCCTTTCAGTACTTTGAAGCTTGCATGCCTCAATGGCAAGTTTCTCACTTCTAACGATAGGTTTACATCAATGGCCTTCGACCAAAAGATTTTGCGTGGTGTTCGACATCAGATCCTATATTCACACCACGTGAATTGTACTATAGTACCTTGAGGGTCATTATCATTATCGGTGATTCCTCTCACGCTTTTTAACAGCTTACATCATTGGCTGGTAATCAGGTGATGTCTTTCCATGTTCGACTTCAGAACATCTTTTCACATGGATTGACTTGTACATCGAGTGAAGATTGAACATGTTTGAAGACCCCAGATCTAGTTTCATCCATACAAGCTGTGATATATTCAGGAACATAAAGACATCAAATGTACACACTAGCTGCATAGATGATCATCCAAGCTAATGGATGACGACTCTACGAGAATCACTAGTCTACAACAGCGGACGATTATCTGTCCTATGTACATGAAAATGAATTTATAAAGCTGAGCATGGGAATGGCCGCCTCATCTAAGATCATGAAAATAATATGAAGATAATGTATTGTATTTTATTTTATACAGCTCACCTTCGAGTTCGAAAAACCTCGGATCCTCATGATAAAGCATTTCACTCGACATCAGAAGATTTACGACCTCATGCTTTAGGGGGGAACTGTTATAGACATATTTGGGCACTGCAACCCCAATCACATATGTTGATAAACCAAGGGCTCCTAAACCCCTAAAAGTGTTGTTTCACACCCTAAAAGATCATGGTCAATTGATTACATCATTTCTCAGAGGTTCCACCTGAAAAACCACTCAGAACTGGCCAAAACTGGACCATATTGACTGCTCCTTGGTCAAGGTGTGATGCATCTCACCTACTACACACAAGAGGTGCGATGTGTACTGAAAAGGCCTTCTGTAGGGTGTGATGAGCAAGAGTAGACAAATGGCAGAGACAATTTGCTAAGTGGAAACCCAGAGAATCTTCTAGAAACTTCTCATATGACACTTGCCTCTCTGAATTCTCCCAGGGATGAGTAAGAGATCATGAAAATATCCAAGTGGAACCAAGAACTATCAGTGAAATGACACTAATCAAAAACCCAGAAGCTGACTAACCCCTCTGCAAACATCTATAAATAGATCCCTCATTTGAGAGATCTAGAGGCTTGAATTTTGAAATTTGTAAGGAAGTGCTGTTGGTTTCTCTTTGAGATATTGTATTGTTGGGTGATATTTATTTTCATGAGTTGAAGAGAGCTTTCATGCTAGAATGATGATGCCGAATCAGACATCTAGGTTGTAATCCTCTCTTCTATTTCTACTATCAATAAAGTTCTTTGAGTTTTCTTCCATATAATTGTGTACTTGTAAATCTTGTTATTTGTGGATGCAATTGTATGGTTAATGTATTTCTGATTCTGCATCGTTTATGATATCATAGATCTGAATGCTTTGATGGTGTGTTTTTGCTTTGCCTCTACAGATATTCTATAAAGCGGGACAAGTAGAAGAAGAGTGGTGAGCTATATCAAAGGAGAGAGGAAACAAGCAAGGAGCCAAGTGGAAGATATAGGTTGGTGCTCTCTACTTCTCTCTTATCTATCATACATAAAGGAAATCTTGAAGTGCTTTGAATTGTTTGTTTCTAATATAGCTACCCATCTTAGTGGGACTAACAGATCGAATAGACACTATTTTTCCTAGAAACACCCATCAAGCCCTAGAGAGCTAAACCTTATGCCTACCTTGCCCCATTGAACACACTAAAATTTTAACCTAATTCCCTAGCCATAACTACCTAGCTCCTCCTGATCTAAAAAAATCCCTTCAAAATCAAATCAAACCTTATGCTACTATACCTAGCCTAATATTGTTTTCTTGATCCAGTCATGTTGGCTGAGATCCCTATGGAGAGATCCCTCTCCTAGCCTAGTAGGGCTAGCTACTTGGCTAAGCATGGTTTGTGGTTACCCTCGCATTGCCTTCCTTCAGTTTGAGGTTCAATCCAAGTGATAACATAGTGGTGACCATACTGGGGAAGAGGTGACATATCTTCTCTAGGAAATATCATCAAAGTTCAGATCTTAATGCTGATGGTGAATAATGGTCAGATGCATGCGAAGGATGAAATCATTCACCTGGTGATTCCAGTGTTGAAAAATCCAATGTTCAGAATTTTTATTACAACTCCACTCTTCAAGAACCAGTAGCCTGAAGAATTTCTTGGTGAATTCATTATTATGAAAATGGACTCGTTGGCTCGAAGGTATGCTCCCATGAGCCAAGATCACATTCCAGGTTTCCCAAATATTCCTAAGGTAGATTGACAAAGGAATTTTCCTATGTTTAAGGATTATGATAGGAATGATTCTTCTTTACATCTGGTTAGATTTCACATGCATACTCGCAAGTTGAAGGTTGACTTTCCTAAAGTCTTCTTGATGAAGATATTCATGGCCACTCTTGAAGGTGAAGCCTGATCTTGGTATGAAATATTACCATCTGCTTGTATTTACTATTTAAAGGATTTTCATACCATGTTCTTTGAAAGGTATAAAGAATCTTGTCCATCCTTAATATTAGTTCAGAACTGTTGTAAACATCTTTATATTTTTATTGAAAATCTTGAGAAAGTTTATGAAGATGATGACTTCATGGACGATGAGATAATGGAAGCCTTGTATGAAAATCCATTTCAGCAGCATAAAGAGAGCTTAGAGGATACTTATCAAGATGCTCAGGAAAATTTGCAGTAGGTTCAAGATCTTAGGACAATTGAAAATAATGGAAGACAAGGTCTTATTTTAGATTTGATCATAGCAGAAGACAGTGTGCAAGAAAATCAAGTTCCAATTTTAGATTGTGATAAAGTCAAGTTGGCTATTTCAGATCTAGGTTTAGATCATGATGATGAAGAAATCATTGAAGACTTCTCTAATTTTCCCTTCAACAACAATCTCAAAAATCTAGTCACTTCGATACATAAGATCATAGTCAGCATACAGTAGCTTCCTCTTTTCTTGAAGATGAAAGAATTTTGCATCTTGATAGTCAACAGGAATCACATGAAATGAATCAACAGTTTGATGAAAATTTATATACACATTTGTTTGAAATTAATGAAGATATCCAATGTCCTTATCAAACTTTAGGAGGGAAAGAAGACAATTATTGTTTTAGCAAAAGAAAACAAAAAGTACCATCTCCTCTGTCTGAAGATGAGATAGATCAACTCCTGAAAGGTCATGTTATAGCCCAAGCTAATGCAGGTCTGTAGTGTTCATATAGTCAAGAAGGTGTTCGTGAAGCTTATTCCACTTTTGAAAATGAGGACCTGAAAGTGGCACTGCGCGTTGGACCAGTGGCGCTGCGCGTAGGACAAATTTTGCACAGGATGGCCATTTTTCTGTGTTTTGACTGCGTTCATGGATTTTCTCTCATGGAGGATGTTTTACTGATGTAAATGATGACTTTTCTTGTAAATGTGATGGATAATTAGTAGTAGAGGGTAGATTTATTAGATTAAAAATCAACTTGAGCATAAATGAATCAATTTTCTCACTTTTATAGGCAAGTTGTTAGGATGCCTAAATTCTAGTTTCTTGTTCAATGTTGGTTATATTAGCTCCTCATCTTAGGGATTCGACCCCTGAGGATGGGAGGAGGTTGAAATAATGCCCATATCTTCTTCTTCTTTCTCATTGTAAAGGGTTGGACTCAGCTGGATGCTTATGCATTGATTGTACATCATTTTGTAGCAATTTAGTATGAGATTAATAAAAATTGCAGCGATTTCTTCAGGATCCATGTGGTATGAAGTTTAGTTTAGTTTCTTCTCTTGTGATCATATGTTAGAATTTTTTTTGTAATTAATTAATCATTTTATTGCTTCTAAGTGAATGTTTTCAAGTTTATAGGCAAAATTCATAACATCATTACTCTGCTTTGGGGAAATATTCACCATTATATGTTTTCTACAGTCTATGAAGGATACATGGTAATCACATTCTCTTCCTAGCTTCTCGCCAATCTTAAAAAACCTCACCCATAAAGCCCTAGAGTGCTAAACCTTATGCCTAGCTTGCCCCATTCAACACCCTACAATTTTGATCTAATCAGCAAAACCCCTTCAAAATCAAATCAAACCTTGTGCTACTATACCTAGCCTAATATCCTTTTCCTAATCCAGTAATCTTGGCTGAGATCCCTATGGAGAGAGCCCTCTCTTGGCCTAGTAGGGCTTGCTACTTGGCTAAACGTGGTTTGTGGTTACCTTGGCATTGCCTTCCTTCAGCCTGAGGTTCAATCTAGGTGATAACATAGTGGCGACCTACTGGGGAAGAGGTGACAAATCTTCTCCAGAAAAGATCATCAAAGTTCAGATTTGATTGCTGATGGTGAATAGCAGTTAGATGCATGTGAAGGATGAAATCATTCACCTAGTGACTCTAGTGTCAAAAAATCCCAAGGTTCAGAATTTTTATGGCAACTCCACTCTTCAAGAACTAGTAGCCTGAAGAATTTCTTGGTGAATTCATTGTTATCAAAATGGACTCGTTGGCTCGAAGGTATGCTGCCATGAGCCAAGATCACATTCCAGGTTTCCCAAATAAAATTCCTAAGGTAGATTGGCAAAGGAATTTGCATATGTTTAAGGATGATGATAGGAATGATGTTGCTTTACATCTCGTTAGATTTCACATGCACACTCGCAATTTGAAGGTTGATTTTCCTGAAGACTGCTTGATGATTATATTCATGGCCACTCTGGAAGGTGAAGCCCGATATTGGTATGATAGTTTCCCGCCTTCTTGTATTTATAAAGGATTTTCATACCATGTTCTTTGAAAAGTATAAAGAATATTGTCCATCCTTAATATTAGTTCAGAACTGTTGGAAACATGTTTATAGTTTTATTGAAAATCTTGAGAAAGTTTATGAAGATGATGACTTCATGGACGATGAGATCATGGAAGCCCTATATGAAAATCCATTTCAGCAGCGTAAAGAAATCTTAGAGGATACTTATCAAGATGCTCAGGAAAATTTGCAGCAGGTTCAAGATCTTAGTACAATTGCAAATGATGGAAGACAAGGTCTTATTTTAGATCTGCTCAATAGCAAAAGATAGTATTTAGGAAAATCAAGTTCCAGTTTTAGATTGTGATAAAGTCAAGTTGGCTATTTCAGATCTAGATTAAGATCGTGATGATGAAGAAATCATTGAAGCCTTCTTTGATTTTTCCCTTCAACAATAGTCTGAAAAAGCCATTCACTTCGATACACAAGATCATATTCAGCATACATTATGTTCCTCTTTGCTTGAAGATGAAGGAATTTTGCATCTTGATAGTCAACAGGAATCACATGAAATGAATTAGTAGTTTGATGAAAATTTATATACTCCTTTGCTTGAAATTAATGAAGATATTCAACATCCTTGTCAAGCTTTAGGAGGGAAAGAAGACAATTATTGTTTTAGCAAAAGAAAACAAAAAGTACTATCTCCTCTATCTGAAGATGAGATAGATCAACTCCTTAAAGGTCATGTTACAACCCAAGCTAATGCAGGTCTGCAATGTTCACATAGTCAAGAAGGTGTTAGTGAAGCTTCTTCCACTTTTGAAAATGAGGACAGTCTCGAAATTAGATTTCTAGAACAGTGAAAATTTATTGTTTTCTTTCATGAAGATGATAGGGTTGTCATGTTTGATAATATTGAAGAATGTTTTATGTTTAAGAATTACTTAGACTATGAAATTGACGAGTATGAGCCTAAGAGAGATAGTATTCTAGAAATCGAGTTAGAATTTCTCATGCTCGAGGAATTTATAGCCAACACTTAGATAGCAGAAGCTTATACTTCTCTAAGCCTTCCTATCAATCAGCAACCAAATGTTCTTTCAGATCAGAATGAAGGGAGTACTTGTATTTTTGCTGCTAGATCTCAAGACAAGCTAGTGCTTCGGAATTTTTTTCAAGATCCCTCCAGCATTCTTTTGCAAGCATTGGAGCAGATGAATGTTATTTGTTTGGTTAGCATAAGCCTTGGTTTCAGTTTTTATTGTGAGTTGCCTACATGTACATTGTTCTACCTGCTTGGGGAAAGTGAGAGCAGAATTTCAATGAGTAGCCATCTGTTGGATTGGTTACATTGAAAGGTTCAATTCACATGATTGTACATACTTCTTCAGTAGGTAGGTGGTTGTCATTAGTATTTGAAGCCCTCTAATCTCAATGGTTTTCTGCCATTAATAAGTTTTGTAATTAGTTGTTTCAGTTAAGCAAGTCTTGAGTCATTTTTTAGTCAATTTCAAGTTAGTTTCAAGTCAAGTTTAGAGTCGGTTGTGAGTCAGTTTTCAATTCGTATTGAGTCATTATTCTTTAAAATTGTAAAAAAAAAGGGTTTTTTTTTAGTCTTTTGTTTGTTTGACTGTAGTGGCCCAATCAACTAGGCAGTTGGTCTACGGTTTTCTTGACACCTCCAAGGAGCTTTCATCCCTAATAAGGCCAATGTTAGTGTTAGTATCTGCATACTTCCATGAGAGATCAAATTTGCTTTTTGCATTTTCATTTTAGGGGTCACATACTGAAATTTTTACATCATTTCATTAGGTCATGTCAATCTGATCCACTGATGGTTGTCTTCTCCTCAAAAAATCTAATTTCTCCCTCATAAAGTACACTTGCTGACCCATCTTCAGGTTGTATTCAATCATGGTTTCATGGTCAAAATGGGATCATGTTTTCATTAGATCTTAGGGCATGTTTTCATTAGGTCTTAGGGTTTCATTTCCAAAGTCAAAGGCATGATTTAAAGGTGAAATAAAGGGAAACAAGGGGATGCAGATGATAAATAAATCAAGAATGATTTCTAGTCATTCAAAGTCACTGTACACTTATCTTTTTTAACTAACGTAATTTTCACCTCAAAAAACATGTTTTGAGGTGAAAACAGAGTATTTTGAGTTGATATATATTTTTATGTAATTGAAGTCAGTTTATGTAATAAATGCTCCCTACTACACCAAGGCATCTCCTCTTGCTGCAAGACAATGAACCACTGCAAAAATCAGTTCAAATTGAGCATCATCCACTTGAAAAGGAACAATGAAGAAAAGGCATTAAAACAGAGATTTGAAAAAGGTCAAGAAACATTAGAAAGTGGGTTTTTCTAATGAAAAATTAAAATCTACTCCTATATAAGGTGTCAGATTTCATTTTCAAACTCATCATTCTCACTTAGCAAAGAAGGAGTCAAAAGGTGAAGAAAAGAGGAGAAGTTGTGTGAGTTTTAGGCCAAGGAGAAGTGGCGCTGCACTTAGGGAGGTTGGCGCTGCGCGCTTGGGGCAGTGGAGGTGGCAGTACGCATTCAGGTCGGAGCACTGTGTGTACAGGCTGAGCGCTGTGTAGGGTGATTCTGGAAGTTTAAAAAACCACTGCACTGCGCATTCAGGAGGGTGCTGCAGGTTGATCTAGCAAGGGTCAAAAAGCCTCCAGCTACTGAAAAACAAAAAAAAATCACCCTTTCTTCTCTCAAGCAATTAATTTTCCTCACTGTACTTCATCATTGGTTTGCAATTGAAGTTTTTAAAGGTAATTTACAATGGCAAAAGTGAAACCCTAAATTCCTCCTTAAAATTATACCCTAGAAACCCTAACCCCCGTTATTTTTCCCATCACCTATCTCTAAAGCCCTGAACCCCTCCCGTATATTACTCCATAATAGGGGTGATTTTAGGGGTGAATGTTCGCCCCTTTCGCGAAATTAAGGGGTTTTAAATTTTTAGTGGGCGAATATTTTGTATCATAGTACATTTTGACAAATCACCTCAAATAGCCCACCTTATTTTAAGGGAGAGGGTAAAAAACGTAAATTTAGCCCTTGAAATTAGGAGTTACAACCTTCCATTCGCCCATTTTCAAGAATAGGTTTTATTTAAGTGAATCCATTCGCCCATTTTCAAGAATAGGTTTTATTTAATTGAATCCTATGGCCCAAAGGCCCAAATACCATATTTATAAAAAAGGTATGTTAAAACGTCTTTTTATACTTACTCAAAAGGTATGGTAAATAAATAAAAATATAAATAAACTAGACGCATGGTAAATAAATAAAACCTCTTTTTATATTTAGTCCATAACCCTGGTTCTATTTATTTAAGTGAATCCTATGGGCCAAATACCATATTTGTAAAAGAGGTATGGTAAATTAATAAAAATATAAATATGCAAAAAAACATTATTAACCCTAATATTAGTATTAATAAAAATAAAAATGGCACATCGTATTGACCCATGGTATTCACCAAAATGACACATGGTATTGACCCATGGTATTCACCTAGAATGTAGCCTATTTAAATGGGGGAATTAAACCAGCATAGATTCATCTTTACTCTGGATCTACTAATATGCAAACTAGCATAGAGTGAAAAAATATTTGATCCCTCACGATCAAGAGTAAAAATGGATGTTGTAATTTAATGTATGTTAAACATTTCAGCTTGGTTAAAATAAAAAATAAAATAAAAATCAACTATTAATTTTATGAATTTTTATCAATTACTAATAGTAATTTTTAAGCTCCAGGTTTATGATAACCCATGGTAATACCAAGATCTTACAAGATTTTATAATTGAGTAAAATATTCGCCATGCTTAGTGAGAGATTCGCCAAAAAATTATATATACATATTATATTATGTATATTAGTAAA